>JAILYF010000399.1:0-26950 GCA_025491095.1 Brachionus asplanchnoidis | reverse complement strand
AAAATGACTTTGACCAACAATGGTAATGACTTTGCAACCACTGTTAATCACTATCCGATCTCTAGAAATGACTTGCCCAACAATTGTAATGACTTGCAAACCACTGTAATCACTTATCCGAACTCTAAATGACTTTGCCAACAATTGTAAAGACTTGCACAACTGTTAATCACTTATCCGAACTCTAAAAATGACTTTGCCCAAAATTGTAATGACTTTGCCAACACTGTTAATCACTCATCCGATCTCTAGAAAGACTTGCCCAACAATTGTAATGACTTTGCCAACCACTGTTAATCACTTATCCAACTCTAAAATGACTTGCCCATCAATTGTAATGACTTTGCCACAACTGTTAATCACTTATCCGAACTCTAAAGACTTTGCCCAACAATTGTAATGACTTTGCCAACCCTGTCAATCACTTATCCGACCTCTAAAATGACTTTGCCCGACAATTGTAATGACTTTGCCAACCACTGTTAATCTTATCCGACCTCTAAAAATGACTTGTGCCCAACAATTGTAATGACTTTGCCAACCACTGTTAATCACTTATCCGACCTCTAAAAATGACTTTGCCCAACAAGTAATGACTTTGCCACCACTGTTAATCACTTATCCGACCTCTAAAAATGACTTCGCCCAACAATTGAAATGACTTTGCCAACCACTGTTCAATCATTTTCCGACCTCTAAAAATGACTTTGCCCAACAATTGTAATGACTTTGCAAACCACTGTTAATCACTATCCGACCTCAAAAATGGACTTTGCCCAACAATTGTATGACTTTTGCCAACCACTGTTAATCACTTATACCAACTCTAAAAATGACTTTGCCCGACAATTGTAATGACTTTGCCAACCACTGTTTAATCACTATCGACCTCTAAAATGACTTGCCCAAAAATTGTTATGACTTTGCAAACCACGGTTAATCACTTATAACTCTAAAAAGACTTGACCAACAATTGTAATGACTTTGCCAACCACTGTTAATCACTAATCCGATCTCTAGCAAGGACTTTGCCCAACAATTGTAATGACTTGCCAACCCTGTTAATCACTTATCCGACCTCTAAAAATGACTTTGCCCAACAATTGTAAAGACTTTGCCAACAACTGTTAATCACTTATCCGAACTCTAAAATGACTTTGCCCAAAAATTGTAATGACTTTGCCACACCACTGTTAATCACCTCATCCGTTCTCTAGAAATGACTTTGCCCAACAATTGTAATGACTTTGCCAAACCTGTTATCACTTACAACTCTAAAAATGACTTTGCCCATCAATTGTAATGACTTTGCCAGCAACTGTTAATCACTTATCCGAACTCTAAAAATGACTTTGCCCAACAATTGTAATGACTTTGCCAACCACTGTCATCACTTATCCGACCTCTAAATATACTTTGCCCAACAATTTTAATGACTTTGCCAACCACTGTTAGTTTAATTTCCGGACTCTAAAAATGACTTTTCTTAAAAATTGTAATCTTTTTGCCCACACTGTTAATCACTTATCCGGCCTCTAAAAATGACTTGTGCCCAACAATTGTTATGACTTTGCCAACCACTGTTAATCATTTATCCGGACTCGAAAAATGACTTTTCTTAAAATGTAATCACTTTGCCCCACACTGTTAATCACTTATCCGACCTCTAAAAATGACATGCCCAACAATTGTTATGACTTTGCCAACCACTGTAATCACTGTATCCGACCTCTAAAATGACTTTGCCCAACAATTGGAATGACTTTGCCAACAACGTTAATCACATATCCGACTCTAAAAATGACTCTGCCCAACAATTGTAATGACTTTGCCAACCACTGTTTATCACTTATCCGAACTCTAAAAAATGACTATGCCCAACATTGTAATCACTTTGCCCCACACTGTTAATCACTTATCCGACCTCTAAAAATGACTTTGCCCATCAATTGTAATGACTTTGCCAGCAACGGTTAATCACTTATCCGAACTCTAAAAATGACTTTGCCCAACAATTGTATGACTTTGCAAACCACTGTTAATCACTTATACCAACTCTAAAAATGACTTTGACCAACAATTGTAATGACTTTGCAACCTCTGTTAATCACTATCCGATCTCTAGAAATGACTTTGCCCAACAATTGAAATGACTTTGCCAACCATGTTAATCACTTATCCGAACTCTAAAAATGACTATGCCCAACAATTGTAATCACTTGCCCCACCACTGTAATCACTTATCCGACCTCTAAAAATGCCTTTGCCCATCAATGTAATGACTTTGCCAGCAACTGTTAATCACTTATCCGAACTCTAAAATGACTTTGCCCCAATGTAATGACTTTGCAAACCACTGTTTAATCACTTTACCAACTCTAAAAATGACTTGACCAACAATTGTAATGACTTTGCCAACCTGTTAATCACTAATCCGATCTCTAGAAATGACTTTGCCCAACAATTGAATGACTTGCCAACCACTGTTAATCACTTATCCGAACTCTAAAAATGACCTTGCCCAACATTGTAAGACTTTGCCAACCACTGTTATCACTTATCCGACCTCTAAAATGACTTTGCCCAACATTGGAATGACTTTGCCAACCACTGTTTATCACTTATCCGAACTCTAAAATGACTTTGCCCAACAATTGGAATGACTTTGCCCCACTGTTTCCTTATCCGACCTCTAAAAATGACTTTGCCTAACATTGAATGACTTTGCCAACAACTGTTAATCACATATCCGACCTCTAAAAATGACTCTGCCCAACATTGTAATGACTTGCCAACCACTGTTAATCACTTATACGACCTCTAAAAATGACTTTGCCCAACAATTGAAATGACTTTGCCAACCACTGTTAATCACTTATCCGAACTCTAAAATGACTTTGCCCAACAATTGTAATGACTTTGCCAACCCTGTTATCACTTATACAAACTCTAAAATTACTTTGCCCGAACAATTGTAAATGACTTTGCCAACCACTGTTAATCACTTATCCGACCTCTAAAAATGACTTTGCCCGACAATTGTAATGACTTTGCCAACCACTGTTAATCACTTATCCGACCTCTAAAAATGACTTTGCCCAACAATTGTAATGACTTTGCCAACCACTGTTAATCACTTATCCGACCTCTAAAAATGACTTTGCCCAACAATTGTAATGACTTGCCAACCACTGTTAATCACTTATCCGACCTCTAAAAATGACTTCGCCAACAATTGAAATGACTTTGCCAACCACTGTTAATCAATTTCCGACCTCTAAAAATGACTTTGCCCAACAATTGTAATGACTTTGCCAACCACGGTTTAATCACTTATCCGACCTCTAAAATGACTTTGCCCACATTGTAATGACTTTGCCAACCACTGTTAATCACTTATCCGACTCTAAAAATGGCTTTGCCCAAAATTGTAGACTTTGCAACCACTGTTAATCACTTATCCGACCTCAAAAAATGACTTTGCCCAACAATTGTTAGACTTTGCCAACCACTGTTAATCACTTATACCAACTCTAAAAATGACTTTGCCCGACAATTGTAATGACTTTGCCAACCACTGTTAATCACTTATCCGACCTCTAAAAATGACTTTGCCCAACAATTGTTTGACTTTGCAACCACTGTTAATCACTTATACCACTCTAAAAACTTTGACCAACAATTGTAAGACTTTGCCAACCACTGTTAATCACTTATCCGATCTCTAGAAATGACTTTGCCCAACAATTGTAATGACTTTGCCAACCACTGTTAATCACTTATCCGAACTCTAAAATGACTTTGCCCAACAATTGTAAACTTTGCCAACAACTGTTAATCACTTATCCGAACTCTAAAAATGACTTTGCCCAAAAATTGTAATGACTTTGCCAACCACTGTTAATCACTCATCCGATCTCTAGAAATGACTTTGCCCAACAATTGTAATGACTTTGCCAACCACTGTTAATCACTTATACCAACTCTAAAAATGACTTTGCCCATCAATTGTAATGACTTTGCCAGCAACTGTTAATCACTTATCCGAACTCTAAAATGACTTTGCCCACAATTGTAATGACTTTGCCAACCACTGTCAATCACTTATCCGACCTCTAAAAATGACTTTGCCCGACAATTGTAATGACTTTGCCAACCACTGTAATCACTTATCCGACCTCTAAAATGACTTTGCCCAACATTGTAATGACTTTGCCAACCACTGTTAATCACTTATCCGACCTCTAAAAATGACTTTGCCCAACAATTGTAATGACTTTGCCAACCACTGTTAATCACTTATCCGACCTCTAAAAATGACTTCGCCCAACAATTGAAATGACTTTGCCAACCACTGTTAATCAATTTTCCGACCTCTAAAAATGACTTTGCCCAACAATTGTAATGACTTTGCAAACCACTGTTAATCACTTATCCGACCTCAAAAAATGACTTTGCCCAACAATTGTATGACTTTGCCAACCACTGTTAATCACTTATACCAACTCTAAAAATGACTTTGCCCGACAATTGTAATGACTTTGCCAACCACTGTTAATCACTTATCCGACCTCTAAAAATGACTTTGCCCAAAATTGTTATGACTTTGCAAACCACTGTTAATCACTTATACCAACTCTAAAAATGACTTTGACCAACAATTGTAATGACTTTGCCAACCACTGTTAATCACTAATCCGATCTCTAGAAGTGACTTTGCCCAACAATTGTAATGACTTTGCCAACCACTGTTAATCACTTATCCGACCTCTAAAAATGACTTTGCCCAACAATTGTAAAGACTTTGCCAACAACTGTTAATCACTTATCCGAACTCTAAAAATGACTTTGCCCAAAATTGTAATGACTTTGCCAACCACTGTTAATCACTCATCCGATCTCTAGAAATGACTTTGCCCAACAATTGTAATGACTTTGCCAACACTGTTAATCACTTATACCATCTAAAAATGACTTTGCCCATCAATTGTAATGACTTTGCCAGCAACTGTTAATCACTTATCCGAACTCTAAAATGACTTTGCCCAACAATTGTAATGACTTTGCCAACCACTGTCAATCACTTATCCGACTCTAAAATGACTTTGCCCAACAATTTAATGACTTTGCCAACCACTGTTAATCATTTCCGGACTCTAAAAATGACTTTTCTTAAAAATTGTAATCTTTTTGCCCCACACTGTTAATCACTTATCCGGCCTCTAAAATGACTTTGCCCAACAATTGTTATGACTTTGCCAACCACTGTTAATCATTTATCCGGACTCGAAAAATGACTTTCTTAAAATTGTAATCACTTTGCCCCAAACTGTTAATCACTTATCCGACCTCTATATGACTTTGCCCAACAATTTTAATGACTTTGCCAACCACTGTTAATCACTTATCCGACCTCTAAAAATGACTTTGCCCACAATTGGAACTTTGCTAACACTGTTAATCACATATCCGACCTCTAAAATGACTCTGCCCAACAATTGTAATGACTTTGCCAGCCACTGTTTATCACTTATCCGAACTCTAAAAATGACTATGCCCAACAATTGTAATCACTTTGCCCCACACTGTTAATCACTTATCCGACCTCTAAAAGACTTTGCCCATCAATTGTACTGACTTTGCCAGCAACTGTTAATCACTTATCCGAACTCTAAAAATGACTTTGCCCAACAATTGTAATGACTTTGCAAACCACTGTTAATCACTTATACCAACTCTAAAAATGACTTTGACCAACAATTGTAATGACTTTGCCAACCACTGTTAATCACTAATCCGATCTCTAAAATGACTTTGCCCAACAATTGAAATGACTTTGCCAACCACTGTTAATCACTTATCCGAACTCTAAAAATGACTTTGCCCAACAATTGTAAAGACTTTGCCAACAACTGTTAATCACTTATCCGAACTCTAAAAATGACTTTGCCCAAAAATTGTAATGACTTTGCCAACCACTGTTAATCACTCATCCGATCTCTAGAAATGACTTTGCCCAACAATTGTAATGACTTTGCCAACCACTGTTAATCACTTATACCAACTCTAAAAATGACTTTGCCCATCAATTGTAATGACTTTGCCAGCAACTGTTAATCACTTATCCGAACTCTAAAAATGACTTTGCCCAACAATTGTAATGACTTTGCCAACCACTGTCAATCACTTATCCGACCTCTAAATATGACTTTGCCCAACAATTTAATGACTTTGCCAACCACTGTTAATCATTTATCCGGACTCTAAAATGACTTTTCTTAAAAATTGTAATCTTTTTGCCCCACACTGTTAATCACTTATCCGACCTCTAAAATGACTTTGCCCAACAATTGTTATGACTTGCCAACCACTGTTAATCATTTATCCGGACTCGAAAATGACTTTCCTTAAAAATTGTATCACTTTGCCAACCACTGTTAATCACTAATCCGATCTCTAGAAATGACTTTTGCCCAACAATTGTAATGACTTTGCCAACCACTGTTAATCACATTATCCGAACTCTAAAATGACTTTGCCCAACAATTGTAAGACTTTGCCAACAACTGTTAATCACTTATCCGAACTCTAAAATGACTTTGCCCAAAAATTGTAATGACTTTGCCAACCACTGTTAATCACTCATCCGATCTCTAGAAATGACTTTGCCCAACATTGTAATGACTTTGCCAACCACTGTTAATCACTTATACCAACTCTAAAAATGACTTTGCCCATCAATTGTAATGACTTTGCCAGCAACTGTTAATCACTTATCCGAACTCTAAAAATGACTTTGCCCAACAATTGTAATGACTTTGCCAACAACTGTCAATCACTTATCCGACCTCTAAATATGACTTTGCCCAACAATTTTAATGACTTTGCCAACCACTGTTAATCATTTATCCGGACTCTAAAAATGACTTTTCTTAAAAATTGTAATCTTTTTGCCCCACACTGTTAATCACTTATTCGACCTCTAAAAATGACTTTGCCCAACAATTTTAATGACTTTGCCAACCACTGTTAATCATTTATCCGGACTCGAAAAATGACTTTTCTTAAAAATTGTAATCTTTTTGCCCCACACTGTTAATCACTTATCCGACCTCTAAATATGACTTTGCCCAACAATTTTAATGACTTTGCCAACCACTGTTAATCATTTATCCGGACTCGAAAAATGACTTTTCTTGAAAATTGTAATCACTTTGCCCCACACTGTTAATCACTTATCCGACCTCTAAAAATGACTTTGCCCAACAATTGTTATGACTTTGCCAACCACTGTTAATCACTTATCCGACCTCTAAAAATGACTTTGCCCAACAATTGGAATGACTTTGCCAACAACTGTTAATCACATATCCGACCTCTAAAAATGACTCTGCCAACAATTGTAATGACTTTGCCAACCACTGTTTATCACTTATCCGAACTCTAAAAATGACTATGCCCAACAATTGTAATCACTTTGCCCCACACTGTTAATCACTTATCCGACCTCTAAAAATGACTTTGCCCATCAATTGTAATGACTTTGCCAGCAACTGTTAATCACTTATCCGAACTCTAAAAATGACTTTGCCCAACAATTGTAATGACTTTGCAAACCACTGTTAATCACTTATACCAACTCTAAAAATGACTTTGACCAACAATTGTAATGACTTTGCCAACCACTGTTAATCACTAATCCGATCTCTAGAAATGACTTTGCCCAACAATTGAAATGACTTTGCCAACCACTGTTAATCACTTATCCGAACTCTAAAATGACTTTGCCCAACATTGTAAAGACTTTGCCAACAACTGTTAATCACTTATCCGAACTCTAAAAATGACTTTGCCCAAAAATTGTAATGACTTTGCCAACAACTGTCAATCACTTATCCGACCTCTAAATATGACTTTGCCCAACAATTTTAATGACTTTGCCAACCACTGTTAATCATTTATCCGGACTCTAAAATGACTTTTCTTAAAAATTGTAATCTTTTTGCCCCACACTGTTAATCACTTATTCGACCTCTAAAAATGACTTTGCCCAACAATTTTAATGACTTTGCCAACCACTGTTAATCATTTATCCGGACTCGAAAAATGACTTTTCTTAAAAATTGTAATCTTTTTGCCCCACACTGTTAATCACTTATCCGACCTCTAAATATGACTTTGCCCAACAATTTTAATGACTTTGCCAACCACTGTTAATCATTTATTCCGGACTCGAAAAATGACTTTTCTTGAAAATTGTAATCACTTTGCCCCACACTGTTAATCACTTATCCGACCTCTAAAAATGACTTTGCCCAACAATTGTTATGACGTTGCCAACCACTGTTAATCACTTATCCGACCTCTAAAAATGACTTTGCCCAACAATTGGAATGACTTTGCCAACCACTGTTAATCACTAATCCGATCTCTAGAAATGACTTTGCCCAACAATTGAAATGACTTTGCCAACCACTGTTAATCACTTATCCGAACTCTAAAAATGACTTTGCCCAACAATTGTAAGACTTTGCCAACAACTGTTAATCACTTATCCGAACTCTAAAAATGACTTTGCCCAAAAATTGTAATGACTTTGCCAACCACTGTTAATCACTCATCCGATCTCTAGAAATGACTTTGCCCAACAATTGTAATGACTTTGCCAACCACTGTTAATCACTTATACCAACTCTAAAAATGACTTTGCCCATCAATTGTAATGACTTTGCCAGCAACTGTTAATCACTTATCCGAACTCTAAAAATGACTTTGCCCAACAATTGTAATGACTTTGCCAACAACTGTCAATCACTTATCCGACCTCTAAATATGACTTTGCCCAACAATTTTAATGACTTTGCCAACCACTGTTAATCATTTATCCGGACTCTAAAAATGACTTTCTTAAAAATTGTAATCTTTTTGCCCCACACTGTTAATCACTTATTCGACCTCTAAAAATGACTTGCCCAACAATTTTAATGACTTTGCCAACCACTGTTAATCATTTATCCGGACTCGAAAAATGACTTTTCTTAAAAATTGTAATCTTTTTGCCCCACACTGTTAATCACTTATCCGACCTCTAAATATGACCTTTGCCCAACAATTTTAATGACTTTGCCAACCACTGTTAATCATTTATCCGGACTCGAAAAATGACTTTTCTTGAAAATTGTAATCACTTTGCCCCACACTGTTAATCACTTATCCGACCTCTAAAATGACTTTGCCCAACAATTGTTATGACTTTGCCAACCACTGTTAATCAACTTATCCGACCTCTAAAAATGACTTTGCCCAACAATTGGAATGACTTTGCCAACAACTGTTAATCACATATCCGACCTCTAAAAATGACTCTGCCCAACAATTGTAATGACTTTGCCAACCACTGTTTATCACTTATCCGAACTCTAAAAATGACTATGCCCAACAATTGTAATCACTTTGCCCCACACTGTTAATCACTTATCCGACCTCTAAAAATGACTTTGCCCATCAATTGTAATGACTTTGCCAGCAACTGTTAATCACTTATCCGAACTCTAAAAATGACTTTGCCCAACAATTGTAATGACTTTGCAAACCACTGTTAATCACTTATACCAACTCTAAAATGACTTTGACCAACAATTGTAATGACTTTGCCAACCATGTTAATCACTAATCCGATCTCTAGAAATGACTTTGCCCAACAATTGAAATGACTTTGCCAACCACTGTTAATCACTTATCCGAACTCTAAAAATGACTTTGCCCAACAATTGTAAAGAACTTTGCCAACAACTGTTAATCACTTATCCGAACTCTAAAAATGACTTTGCCCAAAAATTGTAATGACTTTGCCAACCACTGTTAATCACTCATCCGATCTCTAGAACTGACTTTGCCCAACAATTGTAATGACTTTGCCAACCACTGTTAATCACTTATACCAACTCTAAAATGACTTTGCCCATCAATTGTAATGACTTTGCCAGCAACTGTTAATCACTTATCCGAACTCTAAAAATGACTTTGCCCAACAATTGTAATGACTTTGCCAACCACTGTCAATCACTTATCCGACCTCTAAATATGACTTTGCCCAACAATTTTAATGACTTTGCCAACCACTGTTAATCATTTATCCGGACTCTAAAAATGACTTTTCTTAAAAATTGTAATCTTTTTGCCCCACACTGTTAATCACTTATCCGACCTCTAAAAATGACTTTGCCCAACAATTGTTATGACTTTGCCAACCACTGTTAATCATTTATCCGGACTCGAAAAAATGACTTTCCTTAAAATTGTAATCACTTTGCCAACCACTGTTAATCACTAATCCGATCTCTAGAAATGACTTGCCCAACAATTGTAATGACTTTGCCAACCACTGTTAATCACTTATCCGAACTCTAAAAATGACTTTGCCCAACAATTGTAAAGACTTTGCCAACAACTGTTAATCACTTATCCGAACTCTAAAAATGACTTTGCCCAAAATTGTAATGACTTTGCCACCCACTGTTAATCACTCATCCGATCTCTAGAAATGACTTTGCCCAACAATTGTAATGACTTTGCCAACCACTGTTAATCACTTATACCAACTCTAAAAATGACTTTGCCCATCAATTGTAATGACTTTGCCAGCAACTGTTAATCACTTATCCGAACTCTAAAAATGACTTTGCCCAACAATTGTAATGACTTTGCCAACCCACTGTCAATCACTTATCCGACCTCTAAATATGACTTTGCCCAACAATTTTAATGACTTTGCCAACCACTGTTAATCATTTATCCGGACTCTAAAAATGACTTTTCTTAAAAATTGTAATCTTTTTGCCCCACACTGTTAATCACTTATTCGACCTCTAAAAATGACTTTGCCCAGCAATTTTAATGACTTTGCCAACCACTGTTAATCATTTATCCGGACTCGAAAAATGACTTTTCTTAAAAATTGTAATCTTTTTGCCCCACACTGTTAATCACTTATCCGACCTCTAAATATGACTTTGCCCAACAATTTTAATGACTTTGCCAACCACTGTTAATCATTTATCCGGACTCGAAAAATGACTTTTCTTGAAAATTGTAATCACTTTGCCCCACACTGTTAATCACTTATCCGACCTCTAAAAATGACTTTGCCCAACAATTGTTATGACTTTGCCAACCACTGTTAATCACTTATCCGACCTCTAAAATGACTTTGCCCAACAATTGGAATGACTTTGCCAACAACTGTTAATCACATATCCGACCTCTAAAAATGACTCTGCCCAACAATTGTAATGACTTTTGCCAACCACTGTTAATCTCTTATCCGGACTCTAAAAATGACTTTGCCCAACAATTGTTATGACTCTGCCAACCACTGTTAATCACTTATCCGAACTCTAAAAATGACTTTGCCCAACAATTGTAATGACTTTGCCAACAACTGTTAATCACTTATCCGACCTCTAAAAATGACTTTGCCCAACAATTGTTATGACTTTGCCAACCACTGTTAATCACTTATACCAACTCTAAAAATGACTTTGCCCGACAATTGTAATGACTTTGCCAACCACTGTTAATCACTTATCCGACCTCTAAAAATGACTCTGCCCAACAATTGTAATGACTTTGCCAACCACTGTTAATCTCTTATCCGGACTCTAAAAATGACTTTGCCCAACAATTGTTATGACTCTGCCAACCACTGTTAATCACTTATCCGAACTCTAAAAATGACTTTGCCCACAATTGTAATGACTTTGCCAACAACTGTTAATCACTTATCCGACCTCTAAAAATGACTTTGCCCAACAATTGTTATGACTTTGCCAACCACTGTTAATCACTTATACCAACTCTAAAAATGACTTTGCCCGACAATTTTAATGACTTTGCCAACCACTGTTAATCATTTATCCGGACTCGAAAAATGACTTTTCTTGAAAATTGTAATCACTTTGCCCACACTGTTATCACTTATCCGACCTCTAAAAATGACTTTGCCCAACAATTGTTATGACTTTGCCAACCACTGTTAATCACTTATCCGACCTCTAAAAATGACTTTGCCCAACAATTGGAATGACTTTGCCAACAACTGTTAATCACATATCCGACCTCTAAAAATGACTCTGCCCAACAATTGTAATGACTTTGCCAACCACTGTTAATCTCTTATCCGGACTCTAAAAATGACTTTGCCCAACAATTGTTATGACTCTGCCAACCACTGTTAATCACTTATCCGAACTCTAAAAATGACTTTGCCCAACAATTGTAATGACTTTGCCAACAACTGTTAATCACTTATCCGACCTCTAAAAATGACTTTGCCCAACAATTGTTATGACTTTGCCAACCACTGTTAATCACTTATACCAACTCTAAAAATGACTTTGCCCGACAATTGTAATGACTTTGCCAACCACTGTTAATCACTTATCCGACCTCTAAAAATGATTTTGCCCAAAAATTGTAATGACTTTGCCAACCACTGTTAATCACTCATCCGATCTCTAGAAATGACTTTGCCCAACAATTGTAATGACTTTGCCAACCACTGTTAATCACTAATCCGATCTCAAGAAATGACTTTGCCCAACAATTGTAATGACTTTGCCAACCACTGTTAATCACTTATCCGAACTCTAAAAATGACTTTGCCCAACAATTGTAAAGACTTTGCCAACCACTGTCAATCACTTATCCGACCTCTAAATATGACTTTGCCCAACAATTTTAATGACTTTGCCAACCACTGTTAATCATTTATCCGGACTCTAAAAATGACTTTTCTTAAAAATTGTAATCTTTTTGCCCCACACTGTTAATCACTTATCCGACCTCTAAAAATGACTTTGCCCAACAATTGTTATGACTTTGCCAACCACTGTTAATCATTTATCCGGACTCGAAAAATGACTTTTCTTAAAAATTGTAATCACTTTGCCCCACACTGTTAATCACTTATCCGACCTCTAAAAATGACATTGCCCAACAATTGTTATGACTTTGCCAACCACTGTTAATCACCTATCCGACCTCTAAAAATGACTTTGCCCAACAATTGGAATGACTTTGCCAACAACTGTTAATCACATATCCGACCTCTAAAAATGACTCTGCCCAACAATTGTAATGACTTTGCCAACCACTGTTTATCACTTATCCGAACTCTAAAAATGACTATGCCCAACAATTGTAATCACTTTGCCCCACACTGTTAATCACTTATCCGAACTCTAAAAATGACTTTGCCCATCAATTGTAATGACTTTGCCAGCAACTGTTAATCACTTATCCGAACTCTAAAAATGACTTTGCCCAACAATTGTAATGACTTTGCAAACCACTGTTAATCACTTATACCAACTCTAAAAATGACTTTGACCAACAATGTAATGACTTTGCCAACCACTGTTAATCACTAATCCGATCTCTAGAAATGACTTTGCCCAACAATTGAAATGACTTTGCCAACCACTGTTAATCACTTATCCGAACTCTAAAAATGACTTTGCCCAACAATTGTAAAGACTTTGCCAACAACTGTTAATCACTTATCCGAACTCTAAAAATGACTTTGCCCAAAAATTGTAATGACTTTGCCAACCACTGTTAATCACTCATCCGATCTCTAGAAATGACTTTGCCCAACAATTGTAATGACTTTGCCAACCACTGTTAATCACTTATACCAACTCTAAAATGACTTTGCCCATCAATTGTAATGACTTTGCCAGCAACTGTTAATCACTTATTCCGAACTCTAAAAATGACTTTGCCCAACAATTGTAATGACTTTGCCAACCACTGTCAATCACTTATCCGACCTCTAAATATGACTTTGCCCAACAATTTTAATGACTTTGCCAACCACTGTTAATCATTATCCGGACTCTAAAAATGACTTTTCTTAAAAATTGTAATCTTTTTGCCCCACACTGTTAATCACTTATCCGACCTCTAAAAATGACTTTGCCCAACAATTGTTATGACTTTGCCAACCACTGTTAATCATTTATCCGGACTCGAAAAATGACTTTTCTTAAAAATTGTAATCACTTTGCCAACCACTGTTAATCACTAATCCGATCTCTAGAAATGACTTTGCCCAACAATTGTAATGACTTTGCCAACCACTGTTAATCACTTACCCGAACTCTAAAAATGACTTTGCCCAACAATTGTAAAGACTTTGCCAACAACTGTTTATCACTTATCCGAACTCTAAAAATGACTTTGCCCAAAAATTGTAATGACTTTGCCAACCACTGTTAATCACTCATCCGATCTCTAGAAATGACTTTGCCCAACAATTGTAATGACTTTGCCAACCACTGTTAATCACTTATACCAACTCTAAAAATGACTTTGCCCATCAATTGTAATGACTTTGCCAGCAACTGTTAATCACTTATCCGAACTCTAAAAATGACTCTGCCCAACAATTGTAATGACTTTGCCAACCACTGTCAATCACTTATCCGACCTCTAATATGACTTTGCCCAACAATTTAATGACTTTGCCAACCACTGTTAATCATTTATCCGGACTCTAAAAATGACTTTTCTTAAAAATTGTAATCTTTTTTGCCCCACACTGTTAATCACTTATCCGACCTCTAAAAATGACTTTGCCCAACAATTGTTATGACTTTGCCAACCACTGTTAATCATTTATCCGGACTCGAAAAATGGACTTTTCTTAAAAATTGTAATCACTTTGCCCCACACTGTTAATCACTTATCCGACCTCTAAAAATGACTTTGCCCAACAATTGTTATGACTTTGCCAACCACTGTTAATCACTTATCCGACCTCTAAAATGACTTTGCCCAACAATTGGAATGACTTTGCCAACAACTGTTAATCACATATCCGACCTCTAAAAATGACTCTGCCCAACAATTGTAATGACTTTGCCAACCACTGTTAATCTCTTATCCGGACTCTAAAAATGACTTTGCCCAACAATTGTTATGACTCTGCCAACCACTGTTAATCACTTATCCGAACTCTAAAAATGACTTTTGCCCAACAATTGTAATGACTTTGCCAACAACTGTTAATCACTTATCCGACCTCTAAAAATGACTTTGCCCAACAATTGTTATGACTTTGCCAACCACTGTTAATCACTATACCAACTCTAAAAATGACTTTGCCCGACAATTGTAATGACTTTGCCAACCACTGTTAATCACTTATCCGACCTCTAAAAATGACTTTGCCCAACAATTGTTATGACTTTGCAAACCACTGTTAATCACTTATACCAGCTCTAAAAATGACTTTGACCAACAATTGTAATGACTTTGCAACCACTGTTAATCACTAATCCGATCTCTAGAAATGACTTTGCCCAACAATTGTAATGACTTTGCCAACCACTGTTAATCACTTATCCGAACTCTAAAATGACTTGCCTAACAATTGTAAAGACTTTGCCAACAACTGTTAATCACTTATCCGAACTCTAAAAATGATTTTGCCCAAAAATTGTAATGACTTTGCCAACCACTGTTAATCACTCATCCGATCTCTAGAAATGACTTTGCCCAACAATTGTAATGACTTTGCCAACCACTGTTAATCACTTATACCAACTCTAAATGACTTTGCCCATCAATTGTAATGACTTTGCCAGCAACTGTTAATCACTATCCGAACTCTAAAAATGACTTTGCCCAACAATTGTAATGACTTTGCCAACCACTGTCAATCACTTATCCCGACCTCTAAATATGACTTTGCCCAACAATTTTAATGACTTGCCAACCACTGTTAATCATTTATCCGGACTCTAAAAATGACTTTTTCTTAAAAATTGTAATCACTTTGCCCCACACTGTTAATCACTTATCCGACCTCTAAAAAATGACTTTGCCCAACAATTGGTTATGACTTTGCCAACCACTGTTAATCATTATCCGGACAGTCTAAAAATGACTTTTCTTAAAATTGTAATCAACTTTGCCCCACACTGTTAATCACTTATCCGACCTCTAAAAATGTTTTTGCCCAACAATTGTTATGACTTTGCCAACCACTGTTAATCACTTATCGACCTCTAAAATGACTTTGCCAACAATTGGAATGACTTGCCAACAACTGTTAATCACATATCCGACCTCTAAAAAATGACTCTGCCCAACAATTGTAATGACTTTGCCAACCACTGTTTATCACTTATCCGGACTCTAAAAATGAACTATGCCCAAACAATTGTAATCACTTTTGCCCCACACTGTTTAATCACTTATCCGAACCTCTAAAATGACTTTGCCTAACAATTGTAATGACTTTGCCAACCACTGTTAATCTCTTATCCGACTCTAAAAATGACTTTGCCCAACAATGTCATGACTTTGCCAACCACTGTTAATCACTTATCCGAACTCTAAAAATGACTTTGCCCAACAATTGTAATGACTTTTGCCAACAACTGTTAATCACTTATCGACCTCTAAAATGACTTTGCCCCACAATTGTAAGGACTTTGCCAACCACTGTTAATCACTTATCCGACCTCTAAAATGACTTTGCCCAACAATTGTAATGAACTTTGCCAACCACTGTTAATCACTTATCCGACCTCTAAAAAATGACTTTGCCCAACAATTGTAATACTTTTGCCAACCACTGTTAATCACTTATCCGACCCTCTAAAAATGACTTTGCCCAACAATTGTAATGACTTTGCCACCCACTGTTAATAACTCATCCGATCTCTAGAAATGACTTTGGCCCAACAATTGTATGACTATGCCAACCACTGTTAATCACTTATACCACTCTAAAAATGACTTTGCCCAACAATTGTAATGACTTTGCCAGAAACTGTTAATCACATCTCCGGACCTCTAAAAATGTCTTTGACCAGCAATTGTAATGACTTTGCCAAACCACTGTTAATCACTTATCCGAACTCTAAAAATGACTTTGCCCAACAATTGTAATGACTTTGCCACCCACTGTTTATTATCACTTATCCGAACTCTAAAAATGACTATGCCCAACAATTGTAATCACTTTACCCCACACTGTTAATCACTTATCCGACCTCTTAAAATGACTTTGCCTAACAATTGTAATGACTTTGCTAACCACTGTTAATCTCTTATCCGGACTCTAAAAATGACTTTGCCCAACAATTGTTATGACTTTGCCAACCACTGTTAATCACTTATCCGAACTCAAAAAATGACTTTAGCCCAACATTGTAAAGACTTTGCCAACCACTGTTAATCACTTATCCGAACTCTAAAAATGACTTTGCCCAACAATTGTAATGACTTTGCCAACAACTGTTAAAAATTATCCGACCTCTAAAAATGACTTTGCCCAACAATTGTAATGACTTGCCAACAACTGTTAATCACTTATCCGACCTCTAGAATGACTTTGCCCAACAAATGTAATGACTTTGCCAACCACTGTTAATCACTTATCCGACCTCTAAAATGACTTTGCCCAACAATTGTTGACTTTGCCAACCACTGTTAATCACTTATCCGACCTCTAAAAATGACTATGCCCAACAATTGTAATCACTTTGCCCCACACTGTTAATCACTTATCCGACCTCTAAAAATGACTTTGCCTAACAATTGTAATGACTTTGCCAACCACTGTTAATATCTTATCCGGACTCTAAAAATGATTTTGCCCAACAATTGTTATGACTTTGCCAACCACTGTTAATCACTTATCCGAACTCTAAAAATGACTTAGCCCAACAATTGTAAAGACTTTGCCCACCACTGTTAATCACTTATCCGAACTCTAAAAATGACTTTGCCAAACAATTGTAATGACTTTGCCAACAACTGTTAATCACTTATCCGACCTCTAAAATGACTTGCCCAACAATTGTAATGACTTTGCTAACCACTGTTATCACTTATCCGACCTCTAAAAATGACTTTGCCCAACAATTGTAATGACTTTGCCAACCACTGTTAATCACTTATCCGACCTCTAAAATGACTTTGCCCAACAATTGCAATGACTTTGCCAACCACTGTTAATCACTTATCCGACCTCTAAAAATGACTTTGCCCAACAATTGTAATGACTTTGCCAACCAATGTTAATAACTCATCCGATCTCTAGAAATGACTTTGCCCAACAATTGTAATGACTTTGCCAACCACTGTTAATCACTTATACCAACTCTAAAAATGACTTTGCCCGACAATTGTAATGACTTTGCCAACCACTGTTAATCACTTATCCGACCTCTAAAAATGTCTTTGACCAGCGATTGTAATGACTTTGCCAACCACTGTTAATCATTCATCCGATCTCTAGAAATGACTTTGCCCAACAATTGTAATGACTCTGCCAACCACTGTTAATCACTTATACCAACTCTAAAAATGACTTTGCCCAACAATTGTAATGACTTTGCCAGCAACTGTTAATCACATATCCGACTCTAAAAATGACTTCGCCCAACAATTGAAATGACTTTGCCAACCACTGTTAATCAATTATCCGACCTCTATAAATGACTTTACCAACAATTGTAATGACTTTGCCAACCACTGTTAATCACTTATCCGACCTCTAAAAATGACTTTGCCCAACAATTGTAATGACTTTGCCAACCACTGTTAATCACTTAACGACCTCTAAAATGACTTTGCCCAACAATTGTAATGACTTTGCCAACCACTGTTAATAACTCATCCGATCTCTAGAAATGACTTTGCCCAACAATTGTAATGACTTTGCCAACCACTGTTAATCACTTATACCAACTCTAAAAATGACTTTGCCCAACAATTGTAATGACTTTGCCAGAAACTGTTAATCACATATCCGACCTCTAAAAATGTCTTTGACCAGCAATTGTAATGACTTTGCCAACCACTGTTAATCATTCACGATCTCTAGAAATGACTTTGCCCAACAATTGTAATGACTCTGCCAGCCACTGTTAATCACTTATACCAACTCTAAAAATGACTTTGCCCAACAATTGTAATGACTTTGCCAGCAACTGTTAATCACATATCCGACCTCTAAAAATGACTTCGCCCAACAATTGAAATGACTTTCCAACACTGTTAATCAATTATCCGACCTCTAAAATGACTTTGCCCAACAATTGTAATGACTTTGCCAACCACTGTTAATCACTTATCCGACCTCTAAAAATGACTTTGCCCAACAATTGTAATGACTTTGCCAACCACTGTTAATAACTCATCCGATCTCTAGAAATGACTTTGCCCAACAATTGTAATGACTTTGCCAACCACTGTTAATCACTTTACCAACTCTAAAAATGACTTTGCCCAACAATTGTAATGACTTTGCCAGAAACTGTTAATCATATCCGACCTCTAAAAATGTCTTTGACCAGCGATTGTAATGACTTTGCCAACCACTGTTAATCATTATCCGATCTCTAGAAATGACTTTGCCCAACAATTGTAATGACTCTGCCAACCGCTGTTAATCACTTATACCAACTCTAAAAATGACTTTGCCCAACAATTGTAATGACTTTGCCAGCAACTGTTAATCACTATCCGACCTCTAAAAATGACTTCGCCCAACAATTCAAATGACTTTGCCAACCACTGTTAATCAATTATCCGACCTCTAAAAATGACTTTGCCCAACAATTGTAATGACTTTGCCAACCACTGTTAATCACTTATCCGACCTCTAAAAATGACTTTGCCCAACAATTGCATGACTTTGCCAACCACTGTTAATCACTTATCCGACCTCTAAAAATGACTTTGCCCAACAATTGTAATGACTTTGCCAACCATGTTAATAACTCATCCGATCTCTAGAAATGACTTTGCCCAACAATTGTAATGACTTTGCCAACCACTGTTAATCACTTATACCAACTCTAAAAATGACTTTGCCAGACAATTGTAATGACTTTGCCAACCACTGTTAATCACTTATCCGACCTCTAAAAATGACTTTGCCCAACAATTGTTATGACTTTGCAACCACTGTAAATCACTTATACCAACTCTAAAAATGACTTTGACCAACAATTGTAATGACTTTGCCAACCACTGTTAATCACTAATCCGATCTCTAGAAATGACTTTGCCAACCACTGTTAATCACTTATCCGAACTCTAAAAATGACTTTGCCCAACAATTGTAAAGACTTTGCCAACAACTGTTAATCACATACCGACTCTAAAAATGACTTCGCCCAACAATTGAAATGACTTTGCCCCACACTGTTAATCACTTATCCGACCTCTAAAAATGATTTTGCCTAACAATTGTAATGACTTTGCCAACCACTGTTAATCTCTATCCGACTCTAAAAATGACTTTGCCCAACAATTGTATGACTTTGCCAACCAGTGTTAATCACTAATCCGATCTCTAAATGACTTTGCCCAACAATTGTAATGACTTTGCCAACCACTGTTAATCACTTATCCGAACTCTAAAATGACTTTGCCCAACAATTGTAATGACTTTGCCAACCACTGTTAATCACTTATACCAACTCTAAAAATGACTTTGCCCAACAATTGTAATGACTTTGCCAGAAACTGTTAATCACATATCGACCTCTAAAAAGTCTTTGACCAGCAATTGTAATGACTTTGCCAAACTGTTAATCATTCATCCGATCTCTGAAATGTCTTTGACCAGCAATTGTAATGACTTTGCCAACCACTGTTAATCATCATCCGATCTCTAGAAATGACTTTGCCCAACAATTGTAATGACTGCCAACCACTGTTAATCACTTATACCAACTCTAAAAATGACTTTGCCCAACAATTGTAATGACTTTGCCAACCACTGTTAATCACTTATCCGACCTCTAAAAATGACTTTGCCCAACAATTATAATGACTTTGCCAACCACTGTTAATCACTTATCCGACCTCTAAAAATGACTTTGCCCAACAATTGTTATGACTTTCAGAACCACTGTAAATCACTTATACCAACTCTAAAAATGACTTTGACCAACAATTGTAATGACTTTGCCAACCACTGTTAATCACTATGATCTCTAAAAATGACTTTGCCCAACAATTGTAATGACTTTGCCAACCACTGTTAATCACTTATCCGAACTCTAAAAATGAAATTGCCCAACAATTGTAAAGACTTTGCCAACAACTGTTAATCACATATCCGACCTCTAAAATGACTTGCCCAACAATTGAAATGACTTTGCCCCACACTGTTAATCACTTATACACCGACCTCTAAAATGATTTGCCTAACAATTGTAATGACTTTGCCAACCACTGTTAATCACTTATCCGACCTCTAAAAATGACTTTGCCCAACAATTGTTATGACTTTGCCAACCACTGTTAATCACTTATCCGACTCTAAAAATGACTTTGCCCAACAATTGAATGACTTTGCCAACACTGTTAATCACATATCCGACCTCTAAAAATGACTCTGCCCAACAATTGTAATGACTTTGCCAACCACTGTTTATCACTTATCCGAACTCTAAAAATGACTTGCCCAACAATTGTAATCACTTTGCCCCACACTGTAAATCACTTATCCGACCTCTAAAAATGACTTTGCCTAACAATTGTAATGACTTTGCCAACCACTGTTAATCAATTATCCGACCTCTAAAAATGACTTTGCCCAACAATTGTAATGACTTTGCCAACCACTGTTAATCACTTATCCGACCTCTAAAAATGACTTTGCCAACAATTTAATGACTTTGCCAACCACTGTTAATCACTTATCCGACCTCTAAAAATGACTTTGCCCAACAATGTTATGACTTTGCAACCACTGTAATCACTTATACCAACTCTAAAAATGACTTTGACCAACAATTGTAATGACTTTGCCAACCACTGTTAACACTATCCGACCTCTAAAAATGACTTTACCCAACAATTGTAATGACTTTGCCAACCACTGTTAATCACTTATCCGACCTCTAAAATGACTTTGCCCAACAATTGTAATGACTTTGCCAACCACTGTTAATCACTATCCGACCTCTAAAAATGACTTGCCCAACAATTGAATGACTTTGCCACACTGTTAATCACTTATCCGACCTCTAAAAATGATTTTGCCCAACAATTGTAATGACTTTGCCAACCACTGTTAATCTCTTATCCGACTCTAAAAATGACTTTGCCCAACAATTGTTATGACTTTGCCAACCACTGTTAATCATATCCGACTCTAAAAATGACTTTGCCCAACAATTGTAATGACTTTGCCAACCACTGTTAATCACTTATCCGACTCTAAAAATGACTTTGCCCAACAATTGTAATGACTTTGCCAACCACTGTTAATCACTTATCCAACTCTAAAAATGACTTTGCCCAACAATTGTAATGACTTTGCCAACACTGTTAATCACATATCCGACCTCTAAAATGACTTTGCCCACAATTGTAATGACTTTGCCAACCACTGTTAATCATTCATCCGCTCTAAATGTCTTTGCCCAGCAATTGTAATGACTTTGCCAACCACTGTTAATCATTCATCCGATCTCTAGAAATGACTTTGCCCAACAATTGTAAGACTTGCCAACCACTGTTAATCACTTATACCAACTCTAAAATGACTTTGCCCAACAATTGTAATGACTTTGCCACCACTGTTAATCATATCCGACCTCTAAAAATGACTTTGCCCAACAATTGTAATGACTTTGCCAACCACTGTTAATCATATCCGACCTCTAAAAATGACTTTGCCCAACAATTGTAATGACTTTGCCAACCACTGTTAATCACTTATCCGACCTCTAAAAATGACTTTGCCCAACAATTGTAATGACTTTGCCAACCACTGTTAATCACTTATCCGACCTCTAAAAATGACTTTGCCCAACAATTGTAATGACTTTGCCAACCACTGTTAATCACTATCCGCTCTAAAATGACTTTGCCCAACAATTGTAATGACTTTGCCAACCACTGTTAATCACTTATCCACTCTAAAATGACTTTGCCCAACAATTGTAATGACTTTGCCAACCACTGTTAATCACTTATCCCTCTAAAAATGACTTTGCCCACAATTGTAATGACTTTGCCAACCACTGTTAATCACTTATCCGACTCTAAAAATGACTTTGCCAACAATTGTAATGACTTTGCCAACCACTGTTAATCACTTATCCGACTCTAAAATGACTTTGCCCAACAATTGTAATGACTTTGCCAACCACTGTTAATCACTTATCCGACTCTAAAAATGACTTTGCCCAACAATTGTATGACTTTGCCAACCACTGTTAATCACTTATCCGACTCTAAAAATGACTTTGCCCAACAATTGTAATGACTTTGCCAACACTGTTAATCACTATCCGAACTCTAAAAATGACTTTGCCCAACAATTGTAATGACTTTGCCAACCACTGTTAATCACTTATCCGACCTCTAAAAATGACTTTGCCCAACAATTGTAATGACTTTGCCAACCACTGTTATCACTTATCCGACTCTAAAATGACTTTGCCCAACAATTGTAATGACTTTGCCAACCACTGTTAATTCACTATCCGACTCTAAAAATGACTTTGCCCAACAATTGTAATGACTTGCCAACCACTGTTAATCATTATCCAACTCTAAAAATGACTTTGCCCAACAATTGTAATGACTTTGCCAAACTGTTAATCACTTATCCGACTCTAAAAATGACTTTGCCCAATTGTAATGACTTTGCCAACCACTGTTAATCATTATCCGACCTCTAAAATGACTTTGCCCAACATTGTAATGACTTTGCCAACCACTGTTAATCACTTATCCGACCTCTAAAATGACTTGCCCAACAATTGTAACCTTTCCACACTGTTAATCACTTATCCGACCTCTAAAATGACTTTGCCCAACAATTGTATGACTTTGCCAACACTGTTAATCACTTATCCGACCTCTAAAATGACTTTGCCCAACAATTGTAATGACTTTGCCAACCACTGTTAATCATTATCCGACTCTAAAAATGACTTTGCCCAACAATTGTAATGACTTTGCCAAACTGTTAATCACTTATCCGCCTCTAAAAATGACTTTGCCCAACAATTGTAATGACTTTGCCACCACTGTTAATCACTTATCCGACCTCTAAAATGACTTTGCCCAACAATTGTAATGACTTTGCCAACCATGTTAATCACTTATCCGACCTCTAAAAATGACTTTGCCCAAAATTGTATGACTTTGCCAACCACTGTTAATCACTTATCCGACCTCTAAAAATGACTTAGCCCAACAATTGTAATGACTTTGCCAACCACTGTTAATCACTATCCGACCTCTAAAATGACTTTGCCCAACAATTGTAATGACTTTGCCAACCACTGTTAATCACTTATCCGACTCTAAAAATGACTTTGCCCAACAATTGTAATGACTTTGCCAACATGTTAATCACTATCCGACCTCTAAAATGACTTTGCCCAACAATTGTAATGACTTTGCCAACCACTGTTAATCATTATCCGAACTCTAAAAATGACTTTGCCCAACAATTGTAATGACTTTGCCAACCACTGTTAATCACTTATCCGACTCTAAAAATGACTTTGCCCAACAATTGTAATGACTTTGCCAACCACTGTTAATCACTTATCCGACCTCTAAAATGACTTTGCCCAACAATTGTAATGACTTTGCCAACCACTGTTAATCACTTATCCGGACCTCTAAAAATGACTTTGCCCAACAATTGTAATGACTTTGCCAACCACTGTTAATCACTTATCCGACTCTAAAATGACTTTGCCCAACAATTGTAATGACTTTGCCAACCACTGTTAATAACTATCCGATCTCTAAAATGACTTTGCCCAACAATTGTAATGACTTTGCCAACCACTGTTAATCACTTACCAACTCTAAAAAGACTTTGCCCAACAATTGTAATGACTTTGCCAGAAACTGTTAATCACTATCCGACCTCTAAAAATGACTTTGCCCAACAATTGTAATGACTTTGCCAACCACTGTTAATCATTATCCGACTCTAAAAATGACTTGCCCAACAATTGTAATGACTTGCCACCAACTGTTAATCACTATCCGACCTCTAAAAATGACTTTGCCAACAATTGAAATGACTTTGCCACCACTGTTAATCATTATCCGACCTCTATAAAATGACTTTGCCCAACATGTAATGACTTTGCCAACCACTGTTAATCACTTATCCGACTCTAAAAATGACTTTGCCAACAATTGTAATGACTTTGCCAACCACTGTTAATCACTTATCCGAACTCAAAAATGACTTTGCCCAACAATTGTAATGACTTTGCCACAACTGTTAATCAATTATCCGACTCTAAAAATGACTTGCCCAACAATTGTAATGACTTTGCCAACACTGTTAATCACTTATCCGACCTCTAAAATGACTTGCCCAACAATGTAATGACTTTGCCAACACTGTTAATCACTTATCCGACCTCTAAAATGACTTTGCCCAACAATTGTGACTTTGCCAACCACTGTTAATCACGTATCCGACCTCTAAAAATGATTGCCCAACAATTGTAATGACTTTGCCACCACTGTTAATCACTTATCGACCTCTAAAATGACTTTGCCAACAATTGTAATGACTTTGCCAACCACTGTTAATCTCTTATCCAACTCTAAAAATGACTTTGCCCAACAATGTATGACTTTGCCAACCACTGTTAATCACTTTATCGAACCTCTAAAAATGACGAGCCACAATTGTAAGACTTTGCCAACCACTGTTAATCACTTATCCGAACTCTAAAAATGACTTTGCCCAACAATTGTAATGACTTTGCCAAACTGTTAATCACTTATCCGACCTCTAAAAATGACTTTGCCCACAATTGTAATGACTTTGCCACCACTGTTAATCACTTATCCGACCTCTAAAATGACTTGCCCAACAATTGTAATGACTTGCCAACCACTGTTAATCATTATCCGACCTCTAAAAATGACTTTGCCCAACAATTGTAATGACTTTGCCAACACTGTTAATCACTTATCCGACCTCTAAAATGACTTTGCCCAACAATTGTAATGACTTTGCCAACCACTGTTAATCACTCATCCGATCTCTAAAATGACTTTGCCCAACAATTGTAATGACTTTGCCAACCATTGTTAATCACTTATACCACTAAAAATGACTTTGCCCAACAATTGTAATGACTTGCCAACACTGTTAATCACTTATCCGACCTCTAAAAATGACTTTGACCAGCAATGTATAATGACTTTGCCAACCACTGTTAATCATTATCCGACTCTAAAAATGACTTTGCCCAACAATTGTAATGACTTTGCCAACAACTGTTAATCACATATCCGACCTCTAAAAATGACTTGCCAACATTGAATGACTTTGCCCCACACTGTTAATCATTATCCGACCTCTAAAATGATTTTGCCCTAACAATTGTAATGACTTTGCCAACCACTGTTAATCTCTATCCGGACTCTAAAAATGACTTTGCCCAACATTGTTATACTTTGCCAACCACGTTAATCACTATCCGACTCTAGAAAGACTTTGCCCAACAATTGTAATGACTTTGCCAGAAACTGTTAATCACATATCCGACCTCTAAAAATGTCTTTGACCCGCAATTGTAATGACTTTGCCAACCACTGTTAATCATTCATCCGATCTATAGAAATGTCTTTGCCCACAATTGTAATGACTTGCCAACCACTGTTAATCACATCCGACTCTAAAATGACTTTGCCCACAATTGTAATGACTTTGCCAACCACTGTTAATCACTTATACCAACTCTAAAAATGACTTTGCCCAACAATTGTAATGACTTTGCCACAACTGTTATCACATATCCGACTCTAAAAATGACTTTGCGCCCACAATAATGACTTTGAAACACTGTTAATCAATATCCGACCTCCTAAAATGACTTTGCCCAACAATTGTATGACTTTGCCAACCACT
>JAILYF010000398.1:0-25616 GCA_025491095.1 Brachionus asplanchnoidis | reverse complement strand
TTCTTGTCCGTCTTTAGGACTTATTGGCCGTCCTTAGGACTTCTTGACCGTCCTAAGGCCTTCTTGACTGTCCTAAGGCCTTCTTGACCGTCCTAAATACTTCTTGCCCGTCATAAGGCCTTCTTTACCATCCTATGGCCTTCTTTTCCGTCTTTAGGACTTATTGGCCGTCCTTAGGACTTCTTGACCGTCCTAAGACCTTCTTTACCGTCTTAAGGCCTTTTAGACCGTCCTAAGGTATTCGTGACCGTCCTAGATACTTCTTGACCGTCCTAAGGCCTACTTGACCCTTCTAAGGACTTCTAGAACGTCCTAAGGACTTCTTGACTGTCTTAAGGACTTCTTGACCGTCATAAGGACTTCTTGACCGTCCTTAGGACTTCTTGACCTTCCTCAGGCCTGCTTGACCGTCCTAAGGCCTTCTTGACCGTCCTAAGGACTTCTTGACCGTCCTAAGGACTTCTTGACCGTCCTAAGGACTTCTTGACCGTCCAAAGGACTTTTTGACCATCCTAAGGACTTCTTGACCGTCTTAAGGACTTCTTGACCGTCCTCAGGCCTGCTTGACCATCCTAAGGACTTCTTGACCGTCCTAAGGCCTTCTTGACTGTCCTTAGGCCTTATTGACCGTCCTAAATACTTCTTGACCGTCATAAGGCCTTCTTTACCCTCCTAACGCCTGATTGACCGTTCTCAGGATTTCTTGACCGTCCTAAGGCCTTCTTGACCATCCTAAGGACTTCGTGACCGTCCTAAGGACTTCTTGACCGTCCTCAGGCCTGCTTGACCATCCTCAGGCCTGCTTGACCGTCCTAAGGCCTTCTTGACTGTCCTTGGGCCTTATTGACCGTCCTAAATACTTCTTGACCGTCATAAGGCCTTCTTTACCCTCCTAACGCCTGATTGACCGTTCTCAGGATTTCTTGACCGTCCTAAGGCCTTCTTGACCATCCTAAGGACTTCGTGACCGTCCTAAGGACTTCTTGACCGTCCTCAGGCCTGCTTGACCATCCTCAGGCCTGCTTGACCATCCTAAGGCCTTCTTGACCGTCCTTAGGACTTCTTGACCGTCCTAAGGACTTCTTGACCGTCCGAAGGACTTCTTGACCTTCCTAAGGACTTCTTGACCGTCCTAAGGACTTCTTGACCGTCCTAAGGACTTCTTGACCGTCCTTAGGACTTCTTGACCATCCTAAGGACTTCGTGACCGTCCTAAGGACTTCTTGACCGTCCTCAGGCCTGATTGACCGTCCATAGACTTTCTTGACCGTGCTTAGGACTTCTTGACCGTTCTAAGTATTTCTTGACCGTCCTAAGGCCTTCTTGACTGTCCTAAGGCCTTCTTGACCGTCCTAAATACTTCTTGCCCGTCATAAGGCCTTCTTTACCATCCTATGGCCTTCTTGTCCGTCTTTAGGACTTATTGGCCGTCCTTAGGACTTCTTGACCGTCCTAAGGCCTTCTTTACCGTCCTAAGGCTTTCTTGACCGTCCTAAGGCCTTTTTGACCGTCCTAAGGTATTCGTGACCGTCCTAAATACTTCTTGCCCGTCATAAGGCCTTCTTTACCATCCTATGGCCTTCTTGTCCGTCTTTAGGACTTATTGGCCGTCCTTAGGACTTCTAGACCGTCCTAAGGCCTTCTTGACTGTCCTAAGGCCTTATTGACCGTCCTAAATACTTCTTGCCCGTCATAAGGCCTTCTTTACCATCCTATGGCCTTCTTTTCCGTCTTTAGGACTTATTGGCCGTCCTTAGGACTTCTTGACCGTCCTAAGACCTTCTTTACCGTCTTAAGGCCTTTTTGACCGTCCTAAGGTATTCGTGACCGTCCTAGATACTTCTTGACCGTCCTACGGCCTACTTGACCCTTCTAAGGACTTCTAGAACGTCCTAAGGACTTCTTGACTGTCTTAAGGACTTCTTGACCGTCATAAGGACTTCTTGACCGTCCTTAGGACTTCTTGACCTTCCTCAGGCCTGCTTGACCGTCCTAAGGCCTTCTTGACCGTCCTAATGATTTTAGACCGTCCTAAGGACTTCTTGACCGTCCTAAGGACTTCTTGACCGTCCAAAGGACTTTTTGACCATCCTAAGGACTTCTTGACCGTCTTAAGGCCTTCTTGACTGTCCTTAGGCCTTATTGACCGTCCTAAATACTTCTTGACCGTCATAAGGCCTTCTTTACCCTCCTAACGCCTGATTGACCGTTCTCAGGATTTCTTGACCGTCCTAAGGCCTTCTTGACCATCCTAAGGACTTCGTGACCGTCCTAAGGACTTCTTGACCGTCCTCAGGCCTGCTTGACCATCCTCAGGCCTGCTTGACCGTCCTAAGGCCTTCTTGACTGTCCTTAGGCCTTATTGACCGTCCTAAATACTTCTTGACCGTCATAAGGCCTTCTTTACCCTCCTAACGCCTGATTGACCGTTCTCAGGATTTCTTGACCGTCCAAAGGCCTTCTTGACCATCCTAAGGACTTCGTGACCGTCCTAAGGACTTCTTGACCGTCCTCAGGCCTGCGTGACCATCCTAAGGCCTGCTTGACCATCCTAAGGACTTCTTGACCGTCCTAAGGCCTTCTTGACCGTCCTTAGGACTTCTTGACCGTCCTAAGGACTTCTTGACCGTCCGAAGGACTTCTTGACCGTCCTAAGGACTTCTTGACCGTCCTAAGGACTTTTTGACCGTCCTAAGGACTTCTTGACCGTCCTTAGGACTTATTGACCATCCTAAGGACTTCGTGACCGTCCTAAGGACTTCTTGACCGTCCTCAGGCCTGATTGACCGTCCATAGACTTTCTTGACCGTGCTTAGGACTTCTTGACCGTTCTAAGTATTTCTTGACCGTCCTAAGGCCTTCTTGACTGTCCTAAGGCCTTCTTGACCGTCCTAAATACTTCTTGCCCGTCATAAGGCCTTCTTTACCATCCTATGGCCTTCTTGTCCGTCTTTAGGACTTATTGGCCGTCCTTAGGTCTTCTTGACCGTCTTTAGGACTTATTGGCCGTCCTTAGGGCTTCTTGACCGTCCTAAGGCCTTCTTGACTGTCCTAAGGCCTTCTTGACCGTCCTAAATACTTCTTGCCCGTCATAAGGCCTTCTTTACCATCCTATGGCCTTCTTTTCCGTCTTTAGGACTTATTGGCCGTCCTTAGGACTTCTTGACCGTCCTAAGGCCTTCTTGACCGTCCTAAGGCCTTTTTGACCGTCCTAAGGTATTCGTGACCGTCCTAAATACTTCTTGACCGTCCTAAGGCCTACTTGACCCTTCTAAGGACTTCTTGAACGTCCTAAGGACTTCTTGACTGTCTTAAGGACTTCTTGACCGTCATAAGGACTTCTTGACCGTCCTTAGGACTTCTTGACCTTCCTCAGGCCTGCTTGACCGTCCTAAGGCCTTCTTGACCGTCCTAATGACTTCTTGACCGTCCTAAGGACTTCTTGACCGTCCTAAGGACTTCTTGACCGTCCTAAGGACTTTTTGACCATCCTAAGGACTTCTTGACCGTCTTAAGGACTTCTTGACCGTCCTCAGGCCTGCTTGACCATCCTAAGGACTTCTTGACCGTCCTAAGGCCTTCTTGACTGTCCTTAGGCCTTATTGACCGTCCTAAATACTTCTTGACCGTCATAAGGCCTTCTTTACCCTCCTAACGCCTGATTGACCGTTCTCAGGATTTCTTGACCGTCCTAAGGCCTTCTTGACCATCCTAAGGACTTCGTGACCGTCCTAAGGACTTCTTGACCGTCCTCAGGCCTGCTTGACCATCCTAAGGACTTCTTGACCGTCCTAAGGCCTTCTTGACCGTCCTTAGGACTTCTTGACCGTCCTAAGGAATTCTTGACCGTCCGAAGGACTTCTTGACCGTCCTAAGGACTTCTTGACCGTCCTAAGGACTTCTTGACCGTCCTAAGGACTTTTTGACCGTCCTAAGGACTTTTTGACCGTCCTAAGGACTTCTTGACCGTCCTTAGGACTTCTTGACCATCCTAAGGACTTCTTGACCGTCCTAAGGACTTCTTGACCGTCCTAAGGCCTGATTGACCGTCCATAGACTTTCTTGACCGTGCTTAGGACTTCTTGACCGTTCTAAGTATTTCTTGACCGTCCTAAGGCCTTCTTGACTGTCCTAAGGCCTTCTTGACCGTCCTAAATACTTCTTGCCCGTCATAAGGCCTTCTTTACCATCCTATGGCCTTCTTGTCCGTCTTTAGGACTTATTGGCCGTCCTTAGGTCTTCTTGACCGTCCTAAGGCTTTCTTGACCGTCCTAAGGCCTTTTTGACCGTCCTAAGGTATTCGTGACCGCCCTAAATATTTCTTGCCCGTCATAAGGCCTTCTTTACCATCCTATGGCCTTCTTGTCCGTCTTTAGGACTTATTGGCCGTCCTTAGGACTTCTTAGTGATGAAATCGAATTTTTTTTTTATAAGAAAATTGAAACTTGAATAAAAAATTATTCTGAATAACTTGTTAGAATGAATTTTCAATCAAATAGCTTATTCGAATGAATTTTCAATCAAATAACTCATTCGAATGAATTTTCAATCAAATAACTTATTCGAATGAATTTTCATTCAAATAACTTATTCGAATGAATTTTCAATCAAATAACTTATTCGAATGAATTTTCATTCAAATAGCTTATTCGAATGAATTTTCATTCAAATAACTTATTCGAATGAATTTTCAATCAAATAGCTTATTCGAATGAATTTTCAATCAAATAACTTATTCGAATGAATTCTCAATCAAATAACTTATTCGAATGAATTTTAATTCAAATAAAAAAATTTTAATTAAATTTTATTTTACTTAAAAAATTTACAGAAAAATATTTGAAATAAATATTCGATTAGAAAAATTGAATAAAAAATAACAATTTGAATTGTTTCGATTTAAATTCAATAAAAAAACATTCATTTTAAATTTTGACAGACAAAAACAACTTTTCTGACATTTTCTGGGTTAATTTTATTACGACGATCCCAAATGCTGTAACCGGCACTGGAAAATAATTGTTCTGAAGGGACTGATGTTGCTGGCGTGCAAAAAATCCGTATAAAGGCTTCATAAATAATAGGATAAATATGTTTGTTAATCCTCCAAAATTCCAAAGGCTCAATGTTTTTAGAAGCTTCTAAATTATAGCGATAGAATTCCTTTTCTAAATTACTTAATTTTGAATAGCTTTTTTTGGTTTCATAATCTGCAGTAAAATCAAAATACTGTAAACGTTTGTCTTCTAGAGAAGGAGAAATCAAGATATTTGATGAATTATTAGGTTGACTTAGTCTATTCAAATTAGATAATTCGTTAACGTTCAATTTATTTTTCAGTTCCAAAGGAAAATATTCCACCAGCTTTCTGATGTGTGCTTTAGCTATGTTAATGTATTCTTTTTTCTGTCTTTCAGAACATTTTATAAAATATTTAGTACGCACATCTAAATAAGTCGCTGTTATTAATAAACTATCATTTAGAACGTTGTACTTATTTAAATAGCTATCGGTGTAGTAATGAAGATATTTTTTAAAAGTAGTAGAAAACAAAGATTCATTATTAGTTTCGAGTAGTTTGTTGCGAAGACTTAAGAGAATAGGAATAACTATAGAAATTGTAGGATAATTAACCCCAGATAGCTCAGTGGTCGCGTCACTGAAAGGCTTTAAGATACTGACAGAATCTTTAAGAGTGATGATTTCGTTTTCATTTAATATTAGATATTCATATTTATTATTTAATTTTCTATCTCGTAGAGCTTCATTTATAGGACCTTTTTGCTCAGAAATTCTTTTTAACATTAAAACGTAGAATTCCACCTAGTAGTTATGTCTTGAATGATTTTATTTGGCTTAATATTAGATAATTTTTGCTTTTCTTCCAAAACTTCGCAAGCTATAGAGGATTGGTGAAATACTGAGGCTATTTTTCGGCATTTATTTACCAAATCTGAAAAATTCTGCATTATTGAATTTTCAGTTTCGTTCAAAATTGAAATGCCAGTTGTTTCATTTTGTTCTTCAGTCTCATATTCACAAGTTTCAATGGACACTGTAGAAAATTTAGTGATTTTTTTTGCTATTAAATTTAATAAGTGAGCAAGGCATCCAATGTGATGAATTTCAGAAATTTTCGACTCTGTGGTTCTAATATTTTCTAATAAAAAACTTTTTATATTTTGCATATTTTTGGCATTGTCCGTGACAAAAGAAACTATTTTGTCGACAATACCCCAATCTCTTAGAACATTGAATAAAGCATTTGCTATGTTTTCAGCTGTATGGCTACCTGGTAAATTACTTATTTCTAATGTTCTACTACACAGTAAAGTTAATTCATTAAAGAAATGGCAAGTTAATCCAAGGTAGCTATTTTGTTGAATTGACGACCAACCATCCAATGTTACGGAAACAGCTTGAGCTTTTATCAATTCAAGCTTAATACGGTTCCTTATTTTGAAAATTCATTAGCAAGTAAATGATTTGTTAGGGTATAGCGCGAAGGGAGAACAAATCCAGGATTAAGACACTCAACAAATTTTTTAAAATATGAATTTTCAACAATGATAAACGGCAATGCGGCACTTACAATAAATTGCAACAAAAATTCTTCTGCTTTAGTAAAATTTTTCTTTTGCTTCTTGTATAATGGCTTGTCTGGCTCATCTAAAGAAGTGTCAATATCGACAGACTCATTATTTGTTTCTAAATTCAGTGATATATTGTGATTATTTTTTAAATGATTACGCATTGCCGATGTTGATTTATTTGAATAAGCAGCATCACAATGTTTACATATTCGAGAATCACCAACGACAACCGAGTGTGAATGAACAATTGAAGTTTTTTTATACTCTTTTCTTTTTCTCCCTTTATGGATTGAAGTTGGAGTCTCTTGAAAACTGGTAATAGATGACTGACTAGCACACACTAATGTTAGAAAATTTTTAAAATCCTTTTATGAGAATAATAATTTCTTGAAAAAAATCAGAGTTGTTTAAAAGTCCCAAAAAAAATTTTAAGTCATTATAGTTGTTTAAAAGTCGCAAGTCTCTGAAAAAAATTATAGCTAAAAGTGAAATTTTAATAGCAAAGAAAAAAAAAGAAGAGATCTTAAAGGAGAAAATTAATGCTTATAATTAATGCTTATATATGTACGAAGCGAATATTCGAATGAATTTTTATTCGAATAAGCTATTTGAATGAAAATTCATTCGAATAAGCTATTTGAATGAAAATTCATTCGAATAAGCTATTTGAATGAAAATTCATTCGAATAAGCTATTTGAATGAAAATTCATTCGAATAAGCTATTTGAATGAAAATTCATTCGAATAAGCTATTTGAATGAAAATTCATTCGAATAAGCTATTTGAATGAAAATTCATTCGAATAAGCTATTTGAATGAAAATTCATTCGAATAAGCTATTTGAATGAAAATTCATTTCATTCGAATAAGCTATTTGAATGAAAATTCATTCGAATAAGCTATTTGAATGAAATTCATTCGAATAAGCTTGAATGAAATCATTCGAATAAGCTATTTGAATGAAAATTCATTCGAATAAGCTATTTGAATGAAAATTCATTCGAATAAGCTATTTGAATGAAAATTCATTCGAATAAGCTATTTGAATGAAAATTCATTCGAATAAGCTATTTGAATGAAAATTCATTCGAATAAGCTATTTGAATGAAAATTCATTCGAATAAGCTATTTGAATGAAAATTCATTCGAAACTTCCTTTATTTGAATATTGCGTCGAATACCATGTTCGATTTCATCACTAGGACTTCTTGACCGTCCTAAGGCCTTCTTGACTGTCCTTAGGCCTTCTTGACCGTCCTAAATACTTCTTGCCCGTCATAAGGCCTTCTTTACCATCCTATGGCCTTCTTTTCCCTCTTTAGGACTTATTGGCCGTCCTTAGGACTTCTTTACCGTCCTAAGACCTTCTTTACCGTCTTAAGGCCTTTTTGACCGTCCTAAGGTATTCGTGACCGTCCTAGATACTTCTTGACCGTCCTAAGGCCTACTTGACCCTTCTAAGGACTTCTAGAACGTCCTAAGGACTTCTTTACTGTCTTAAGGACTTCTTGACCGTCATAAGGACTTCTTGACCGTCCTTAGGACTTCTTGACCTTCCTCAGGCCTGCTTGACCGTCCTAAGGCCTTCTTGACCGTCCTAAGGACTTCTTGACCGTCCTAAGGACTTCTTGACCGTCCAAAGGACTTCTTGACCATCCTAAGGACTTCTTGACCGTCCTTATGACTTCTTGACCGTCCTCAGGCCTGCTTGACCATCCTTAGGACTTCTTGACCGTCCTAAGGCCTTCTTGACCGTCCTTATGACTTCTTGACCGTCCTCAGGCCTGCTTGACCATCCTTAGGACTTCTTGACCGTCCTAAGGCCTTCTTGACCGTCCTAAGGCCTGCTTGACCATCCTAAGGACTTCTTGACCGTCCTAAGGCCTTCTTGACCGTCCTAAGGCCTTCTTTACCGTCCTTTTGACTTCTTGACCGTCCTCAGGCCTGCTTGACCATCCTTAGGACTTCTTGACCGTCGTCAGGCCTGCTTGACCGTCCTAAGGACTTCTTGACCGTCCTAAGGTCTTCTTGACCGTCCTAAGGACTTCTTGACCGTCCTAAATACTTCTTGACCGTCCAAAGGCCTTCTTGACAGTCCTTTGGCCTTCTTGACCGTCCTTAGGCCTTATTGACCATCCTTAGGACTTCTTTGCCGTCCTAAGGCCTTCTTGACCGTCCTAAGGCCTTCTTGACCGTCCTAAGGCCTGCTTGACCATCCTAAGGACTTCTTGACCGTCTTAAGGCCTTCTTGACCGTCCTAAGGCCTTCTTGACCGTCCTCAGGCCTGCTTGATCATCCTTAGGACTTCTTGACCGTCCTCAGGCCTGCTTGACCGTCCTAAGGACTTCTTGACCGTCCTAAGGACTTCTTGACCGTCTTAAGGACTTCTTGACCGTCCTAAGGACTTCTTGACCGTCCTAAGGACTTCTTGACCGTCCTAAATACTTCTTGACCGTCCTAAGGCCTTCTTGACAGTCCTTTGGCCTTCTTGACCGTCCTTAGGACTTCTTGACCGTCCTAAGGCCTGATTGACCGTTCTAAGGATTTCTTGACCGTCCAAAGGCCTTCTTGACCATCCTAAGGACTTCTTGACCGTCCTAAGGACTTCTTGACCGTCCTCAGGCCTGCTTGACCATCCTAAGGACTTCTTGACCGTCCTAAGGCCTTCTTGACTGTCCTAAGGCCTTCTTGACCGTCCTAAATACTTCTTGACCGTCCTAAGGCCTTCTTGACCGTCCTAAATACTTCTTGACCGTCATAAGGCCTTCTTTACCGTCCTATGGCCTGATTGACCGTTCTCAGGATTTCTTGACCGTCCTTAGGCCTTCTTGACCATCCTAAGGCCTTCTTGACCGTCCTAAGGCCTTCTTGACCGTCCTTATGACTTCTTGACCGTCCTCAGGCCTGCTTGACCATCCTTAGGACTTCTTGACCGTCCTCAGGCCTGCTTGACCATCCTAAGGACTTCTTGACCGTCCTAAGGCCTTTTTGACCGTCCTTAGGAATTCTTTTCGTCCTAAGTACTTCTTGACCGTCCTAAGGACTTCTTGACCGTCCTAAGGACTTCTTGACCGTCCAAAGGACTTCTTGACCGTCCTAAATACTTCTTTAACGTCCTCAGGATTTCTTGACCGTCCTAAGGCCTTCTTGACCGTCCTTAGGACTTCTTGACCGTCCTAAGGACTTCTTGACCGTCCTAAGGACTTCTTGACCGTCCTAAATACTTCTTGACCGTCCTAAGGCCTTCTTGACAGTCCTTTGGCCTTCTTGACCGACCTTTGGACTTCTTGACCGTCCTAAGGCCTGATTGACCGTTCTAAGGATTTCTTGACCGTCCAAAGACCTTCTTGACCATCCTAAGGACTTCTTGACCGTCCCACAGGACTTCTTGACCGTCCTCAGGCCTGCTTGACCATCCTAAGGATTTCTTGACCGTCCTAAGGCCTTCTTGACTGTCCTTAGGCCTTCTTGACCGTCCTAAGGACTTCTTGACCGTCCTAAGGACTTCTTGACCGTCCTAAGGACTTCTTGACCGTCCTAAGGACTTCTTGACCGTCCTAAGGACTTCTTGACCGTCCTAAGGACTTCTTGACCGTCCTAAGGACTTCTTGACCGTCCTAAATACTTCTTTACCGTCCTCAGGATTTCTTGACCGTCCAAAGGCCTTCTTGACCGTCCTTAGGACTTCTTGAACGTCCTAAGGACTTCTTGACCGTCCTAAGGACTTCTTGACCGTCCTAAATACTTCTTGACCGTCCTAAGGCCTTCTTGACAGTCCTTTGGCCTTCTTGACCGACCTTTGGACTTCTTGACCGTCCTAAGGCCTGATTCACCGTTCTAAGGATTTCTTGACCGTCCAAAGATCTTCTTGACCATCCTAAGGACTTCTTGACCGTCCCACAGGACTTCTTGACCGTCCTCAGACCTGCTTGACCATCCTAAGGACTTCTTGACCGTCCTAAGGCCTTCTTGACCGTCCTAAATACTTCTTGACCGTCCAATGGCCTGATTGACAGTTCTCAGGATTTCTTGACCGTCCTAAGGACTTCTTGACCGTCTTAAGGACTTCTTGACCATCCTAAGGACTTCTTGACCGTCCTAAGGACTTCTTGACCGTCCTAAATACTTCTTTACCGTCCTCAGGATTTCTTGACCGTCCTAAGGCCTTCTTGACCGTCCTTAGGCCTTCTTGACTGTCCTAAGGCCTTCTTGACCGTCCTAAATACTTCTTGACCGTCCAATGGCCTGATTTACCGTTCTCAGGATTTCTTGACCGTCCTAAGGACTTCTTGACCGTCCTAAGGACTTCTTGACCGTCCTAAGGACTTCTTGACCGTCCTAAGGACTTCTTGACCGTCCTAAGGACTTCTTGACCGTCCTCAGGATTTCTTGACCGTCCTAAGGCCTTCTTGACCGTCCTAAGGACTTCTTGACCGTCCTAAATACTTCTTGACCGTCCTAAGGCCTTCTTGACAGTCCTTTGGCCTTCTTGACCGACCTTTGGACTTCTTGACCGTCCTAAGGCTTGATTGACCGTTCTAAGGATTTCTTGACCGTCCAAAGACCTTCTTGACCATCCTAAGGACTTCTTGACCGTCCTAAGGACTTCTTGGCCGTCCTAAATACTTCTTGACCGTCCTAAGGCCTTCTTGACAGTCCTTTGGCCTTCTTGACCGACCTTTGGACTTCTTGACCGCCCTAAGGCCTGATTGACCGTTCTAAGGATTTCTTGACCGTCCAAAGACCTTCTTGACCATCCTAAGGACTTCTTGACCGTCCCTCAGGACTTCTTGACCGTTCCTAGGCCTGCTTGACCATCCTAAGGACTTCTTGACCGTCCTAAGGCCTTCTTGACTGTCCTAAGGCCTTCTTGACCGTCCTAAATACTTCTTGACCGTCCAATGGCCTGATTGACCGTTCTCAGGATTTCTTGACCGTCCTAAGGACTTCTTGACCGTCCTAAGGACTTCTTGACCGTCCTAAGGACTTCTTGACCGTCCTAAAGACTTCTTGACCGTCCTAAATACTTCTTTACCGTCCTCAGGATTTCTTGACCGTCCTAAGGCCTTCTTGACCGTCCTTAGGACTTCTTGACCGTCCTAAGGACTTCTTGACCGTCCTAAGGACTTCTTGACCGTCCTAAATACTTCTTGACCGTCCTAAGGCCTTCTTGACAGTCCTTTGGCCTTCTTGACCGACCTTTGGACTTCTTGACCGTCCTAAGGCCTGATTGACCGTTCTTAGGATTTCTTGACCGTCCAAAGACCTTCTTGACCATCCTAAGGACTTCTTGACCGTCCCACAGGACTTCTTGACCGCCCTCAGGCCTGCTTGACCATCCTAAGGACTTCTTGACCGTCCTAAGGCCTTCTTGACTGTCCTAAGGCCTTCTTGACCGTCCTAAATACTTCTTGACCGTCCAATGGCCTGATTGACCGTTCTAAGGATTTCTTGACCGTCCAAAGACCTTCTTGACCATCCTAAGGACTTCTTGACCGTCCCACAGGACTTCTTGACCGTCCTCAGGCCTGCTTGACCATCCTAAGGACTTCTTGACCGTCCAAAGGCCTTCTTGACTGTCCTAAGGCCTTCTTGACCGTCCTAAATACTTCTTGACCGTCCTTAGGCCTTCTTGACTGTCCTAAGGCCTTCTTGACCGTCCTAAATACTTCTTGACCGTCCAATGGCCTGATTTACCGTTCTCAGGATTTCTTGACCGTCCTAAGGACTTCTTGACCGTCCTAAGGACTTCTTGACCGTCCTAAGGACTTCTTGACCGTCCTAAGGACTTCTTGACCGTCCTAAGGACTTCTTGACCGTCCTCAGGATTTCTTGACCGTCCTAAGGCCTTCTTGACCGTCCTAAGGACTTCTTGACCGTCCTAAATACTTCTTGACCGTCCTAAGGCCTTCTTGACAGTCCTTTGGCCTTCTTGACCGACCTTTGGACTTCTTGACCGTCCTAAGGCTTGATTGACCGTTCTAAGGATTTCTTGACCGTCCAAAGACCTTCTTGACCATCCTAAGGACTTCTTGACCGTCCTAAGGACTTCTTGGCCGTCCTAAATACTTCTTGACCGTCCTAAGGCCTTCTTGACAGTCCTTTGGCCTTCTTGACCGACCTTTGGACTTCTTGACCGCCCTAAGGCCTGATTGACCGTTCTAAGGATTTCTTGACCGTCCAAAGACCTTCTTGACCATCCTAAGGACTTCTTGACCGTCCCTCAGGACTTCTTGACCGTTCCTAGGCCTGCTTGACCATCCTAAGGACTTCTTGACCGTCCTAAGGCCTTCTTGACCGTCCTAAATACTTCTTGACCGTCCAATGGCCTGATTGACCGTTCTCAAGATTTCTTGACCGTCCTAAGGACTTCTTGACCGTCCTAAGGACTTCTTGACCGTCCTAAGGACTTCTTGACCGTCCTAAAGACTTCTTGACCGTCCTAAATACTTCTTTACCGTCCTCAGGATTTCTTGACCGTCCTAAGGCCTTCTTGACCGTCCTTAGGACTTCTTGACCGTCCTAAGGACTTCTTGACCGTCCTAAGGACTTCTTGACCGTCCTAAATACTTCTTGACCGTCCTAAGGCCTTCTTGACAGTCCTTTGGCCTTCTTGACCGACCTTTGGACTTCTTGACCGTCCTAAGGCCTGATTGACCGTTCTTAGGATTTCTTGACCGTCCAAAGACCTTCTTGACCATCCTAAGGACTTCTTGACCGTCCCACAGGACTTCTTGACCGCCCTCAGGCCTGCTTGACCATCCTAAGGACTTCTTGACCGTCCTAAGGCCTTCTTGACTGTCCTAAGGCCTTCTTGACCGTCCTAAATACTTCTTGACCGTCCAATGGCCTGATTGACCGTTCTAAGGATTTCTTGACCGTCCAAAGACCTTCTTGACCATCCTAAGGACTTCTTGACCGTCCCACAGGACTTCTTGACCGTCCTCAGGCCTGCTTGACCATCCTAAGGACTTCTTGACCGTCCAAAGGCCTTCTTGACTGTCCTAAGGCCTTCTTGACCGTCCTAAATACTTCTTGACCGTCCAATGGCCTGATTGACCGTTCTCAGGATTTCTTGACCGTCCTAAGGACTTCTTGACCGTCCTAAGGACTTCTTGACCGTCCTAAGGACTTCTTGACCGTCCTAAAGATTTCTTGACCGTCCTAAATACTTCTTTACCGTCCTCAGGATTTCTTGACCATCCTAAGGCCTTCTTGACCGTCCTTAGGACTTCTTGACCGTCCTAAGGACTTCTTGACCGTCCTAAGGACTTCTTGACCGTCCTAAGGACTTCTTGACCGTCCTAAATACTTCTTGACCGTCCTAAGGCCTTCTTGACAGTCCTTTGGCCTTCTTGACCGACCTTTGGACTTCTTGACCGTCCTAAGGCCTTCTTGACCGTCCTAAGGCCTTCTTGACAGTCCTTTGGCCTTCTTGACCGACCTTTGGACTTCTTGACCGTCCTAAGGCCTGATTGACCGTTCTAAGGATTTCTTGACCGTCCAAAGACCTTCTTGACCATCCTAAGGACTTCTTGACCGTCCCACAGGACTTCTTGACCGTCCTCAGGCCTGCTTGACCATCCTAAGGACTTCTTGACCGTCCTAAGGCCTTCTTGACTGTCCTAAGGCCTTCTTGACCGTCCTAAATACTTCTTGACCGTCCTATGGCCTGATTGACCGTTCTCAGGATTTCTTGACCGTCCTAAGGCCTTCTTGACCATCCTAAGGACTTCGTGACCGTCCTAAGGCCTGATTGACCGTTCTAAGGACTGCTTGACCATCCTAAGGACTTCTTGACCGTCCTTAGGCCTTCTTGACCGTCCTAAGGCCTTCTTGACCGTCCTTATGACTTCTTGACCGTCCTCAGGCCTGCTTGACCATCCTTAGGCATTCTTGACCGTCCTCAGGCCTGCTTGACCATCCTAAGGACTTCTTGACCGTCCTAAGGCCTTTTTGACCGTCCTTAGGACTTCTTGACCGTCCTAAGGACTTCTTGACCGTCCTAAGGACTTCTTGACCGTCCTAAGGACTTCTTGACCGTCCTAAGGACTTCTTGACCGTCCTAAGGACTTCTTGACCGTCCTAAATACTTCTTGACCGTCCTAAGGCCTTCTTGACAGTCCTTTGGCCTTCTTGACCGACCTTTGGACTTCTTGACCGTCCTAAGGCCTGATTCACCGTTCTAAGGATTTCTTGACCGTCCAAAGATCTTCTTGACCATCCTAAGGACTTCTTGACCGTCCCACAGGACTTCTTGACCGTCCTCAGACCTGCTTGACCATCCTAAGGACTTCTTGACCGTCCTAAGGCCTTCTTGACCGTCCTAAATACTTCTTGACCGTCCAATGGCCTGATTGACCTTTCTCAGGATTTCTTGACCGTCCTAAGGACTTCTTGACCGTCCTAAGGACTTCTTGACCATCCTAAGGACTTCTTGACCGTCCTAAGGACTTCTTGACCGTCCTAAATACTTCTTTACCGTCCTCAGGATTTCTTGACCGTCCTAAGGCCTTCTTGACCGTCCTTAGGCCTTCTTGACTGTCCTAAGGCCTTCTTGACCGTCCTAAATACTTCTTGACCGTCCAATGGCCTGATTGACGATTCTCAGGATTTCTTGACCGTCCTAAGGACTTCTTGACCGTCCTAAGGACTTCTTGACCGTCCTAAGGACTTCTTGACCGTCCTAAGGACTTCTTGACCGTCCTCAGGATTTCTTGACCGTCCTAAGGCCTTCTTGACCGTCCTAAGGACTTCTTGACCGTCCTAAATACTTCTTGACCGTCCTAAGGCCTTCTTGACAGTCCTTTGGCCTTCTTGACCGACCTTTGGACTTCTTGACCGTCCTAAGGCCTGATTGACCGTTCTAAGGATTTCTTGACCGTCCAAAGACCTTCTTGACCATCCTTAGGACTTCTTGACCGTCCTAAGGACTTCTTGGCCGTCCTAAATACTTCTTGACCGTCCTAAGGCCTTCTTGACAGTCCTTTGGCCTTCTTGACCGACCTTTGGACTTCTTGACCGTCCTAAGGCCTGATTGACCGTTCTAAGGATTTCTTGACCGTCCAAAGACCTTCTTGACCATCCTAAGGACTTCTTGACCGTCCTCAGGCCTGCTTGACCATCCTAAGGACTTCTTGACCGTCCTAAGGCCTTCTTGACTATCCTAAGGCCTTCTTGACCGTCCAATGGCCTGATTGACCGTTCTCAGGATTTCTTGACCGTCCTAAGGACTTCTTGACCGTCCTAAGGACTTCTTGACCGTCCTAAGGACTTCTTGACCGTCCTAAGGACTTCTTGACCGTCCTAAATACTTCTTTACCGTCCTCAGGATTTCTTGACCGTCCTAAGGCCTTCTTGACCGTCCTTAGGACTTCTTGACCGTCCTAAGGACTTCTTGACCGTCCTAAGGACTTCTTGACCGTCCTAAATACTTCTTGACCGTCCAATGGCCTGATTGACCGTTCTCAGGATTTCTTGACCGTCCTAAGGACTTCTTGACCGTCCTAAGGACTTCTTGACCGTCCTAAGGACTTCTTGACCGTCCTCAGGATTTCTTGACCGTCCTAAGGCCTTCTTGACCGTCCTAAGGCCTTCTTGACCGTCCTTAGGCCTTCTTGACCGTCCTAAGGCCTTCTTGACCGTCCTTAGGCCTTCTTGACCGTCCTAAGGCCTTCTTGACCGTCCTTAGGCCTTCTTGACCGTCCTTAGGCCTTCTTGACTGTCCTAAGGCCTTCTTGACCGTCCTAAATACTTCTTGACCGTCCAATGGTCTGATTGACCGTTCTCAGGATTTCTTGACCGTCCTAAGGACTTCTTGACCGTCCTAAGGACTTCTTGACCGTCCTCAGGATTTCTTGACCGTCCTAAGGCCTTCTTGACCGTCCTAAGGACTTCTTGACCGTCCTAAATACTTCTTGACCGTCCTAAGGCCTTCTTGACAGTCCTTTGGCCTTCTTGACCGACCTTTGGACTTCTTGACCGTCCTAAGGACTGATTGACCGTTCTAAGGATTTCTTGACCGTCCAAAGACCTTCTTGACCATCCTAAGGACTTCTTGACCGTCCTAAGGACTTCTTGGCCGTCCTAAATACTTCTTGACCGTCCTAAGGCCTTCTTGACAGTCCTTTGGCCTTCTTGACTGACCTTTGGACTTCTTGACCGTCCTAAGGCCTGATTGACCGTTCTAAGGATTTCTTGACCGTCCAAAGACCTTCTTGACCATCCTAAGGACTTCTTGACCGTCCCTCAGGACTTCTTGACCGTCCTCAGGCCTGCTTGACCATCCTAAGGACTTCTTGACCGTCCTAAGGCCTTCTTGACTGTCCTAAGGCCTTCTTGACCGTCCTAAATACTTCTTGACCGTCCAATGGCCTGATTGACCGTTCTCAGGATTTCTTGACCGTCCTAAGGACTTCTTGACCGTCCTAAGGACTTCTTGACCGTCCTAAGGACTTCTTGACCGTCCTAAGGACTTCTTGACCGTCCTAAAGACTTCTTGACCGTCCTAAATACTTCTTTACCGTCCTCAGGATTTCTTGACCGTCCTAAGACCTTCTTGACCGTCCTAAGGACTTCTTGTCCGTCCTAAGGACTTCTTGACCGTCTTAAGGACTTCTTGACCGTCCTAAGGACTTCTTGACCGTCCTAAATACCTCTGACCGTCCTAAGGCCTTCTTGACAGTCCTTTGGCCTTCTTGACCGACCTTTAGACTTCTTGACCGTCCTAAGGCCTGATTGACCGTTCTTAGGATTTCTTGACCGTCCAAAGACCTTCTTGACCATCCTAAGGACTTCTTGACCGTCCCACAGGACTTCTTGACCGTCCTCAGGCCTGCTTGACCATCCTAAGGACTTCTTGACCGTCCTAAGGCCTTCTTGACTGTCCTAAGGCCTTCTTGACCGTCCTTAATACTTCTTGACCGTCCAATGGCCTGATTGACCGTTCTAAGGATTTCTTGACCGTCCAAAGACCTTCTTGACCATCCTAAGGACTTCTTGACCGTCCCACAGGACTTCTTGACCGTCCTCAGGCCTGCTTGACCATCCTAAGGACTTCTTGACCGTCCTAAGGCCTTCTTGACTGTCCTAAGGCCTTCTTGACCGTCCTAAATACTTCTTGACCGTCCAATGGCCTGATTGACCGTTCTCAGGATTTCTTGACCGTCCTAAGGACTTCTTGACCGTCCTAAGGACTTCTTGACCGTCCTAAGGACTTCTTGTCCGTCCTAAGGACTTCTTGACCGTCCTAAAGACTTCTTGACCGTCCTAAATACTTCTTTACCGTCCTCAGGATTTCTTGACCGTCCTAAGGCCTTCTTGACCGTCCTTAGGACTTCTTGACCGTCCTAAGGACTTCTTGACCGTCCTTAGGACTTCTTGAACGTCCTAAGGACTTCTTGACCGTCCTAAATACTTCTTGACCGTCCTAAGGCCTTCTTGACAGTCCTTTGGCCTTCTTGACCGACCTTTGGACTTCTTGACCGTCCTAAGGCCTGATTGACCGTTCTAAGGATTTCTTGACCGTCCAAAGACCTTCTTGACCATCCTAAGGACTTCTTGACCGTCCCACAGGACTTCTTGACCGTCCTCAGGCCTGCTTGACCATCCTAAGGACTTCTTGACCGTCCTAAGGCCTTCTTGACTGTCCTAAGGCCTTCTTGACCGTCCTAAATACTTCTTGACCGTCCAATGGCCTGATTGACCGTTCTCAGGATTTCTTGACCGTCCTAAGGCCTTCTTGACCATCCTAAGGACTTCGTGACCGTCCTAAGGCCTTTTTGACCGTCCTTAGGACTTCTTGACCGTCCTAAGGACTTCTTGACCGTCCTAAGGACTTCTTGACCGTCCTAAGGACTTCTTGACCGTCCTAAGGACTTCTTGACCGTCCTAAGGACTTCTTGACCGTCCTAAAAACTTCTTGACCGTCCTAAATACTTCTTGACCGTCCTCAGGATTTCTTGACCGTCCTAAGGCCTTCTTGACCGTCCTTAGGACTTCTTGACCGTCCTAAGGCCTGATTGACCGTTCTAAGGATTTCTTGTGCGTCCAAAGGCCTTCTTGACCATCCTAAGGACTTCTTGACCGTCCTAAGGACTTCTTGACCGTCCTCAGGCCTGCTTGACCATCCTAAGGACTTCTTGACCGTCCTAAGGCCTTCTTGACTGTCCTTAGGCCTTATTGACCGTCCTAAATACTTCTTGACCGTCATAAGGCCTTCTTTACCGTCCTATGGCCTGATTGACCGTTCTCAGGATTTCTTGACCGTCCTAAGGCCTTCTCGACCATCCTAAGGCCTTCTTGACCGTCCTTAGGACTTCTTGACCGTCCTCAGGCCTGTTTGACCATCCTCAGGCCTGCTTGACCATCCTAAGGACTTCTTGACCGTCCTAGGGCATTCTTGACCGTCCTTAGGACTTCTTGACCGTCCTAAGGACTTCTTGACGGTCCTAAGGACTTCTTGACCGTCCTAAGGACTTCTTGACCGTCCTAAGGACTTCTTGACCATGCTAAGGCCTTCTTGACTGTCCTAAGGCCTTCTTGACCGTCCTAAATACTTCTTGACCGTCATAAGGCCTTCTTTACCGTCCTATGGCCTGATTGACCGTTCTCAGGATTTCTTGACCGTCCTAAGGCCTTCTTGACCATCCTTAGGACTTCTTGACCGTCCTAAGGCCTTCTTGACCGTCCTAAGGCCTGCTTGACCATCCTAAGGACTCTTCGACCGTCCTTAGGCCTTCTTGACCGTCCTTATGACTTCTTGACCGTCCTCAGGCCTGCTTGACCATCCTTAGGACTTCTTGACCGTCCTCAGGCCTACTTGACCATCCTAATGACTTCTTGACCGTCCTAAGGCCTTCTTGACCGTCCTTAGGACTTCTTGACCGTCCTAAGGACTTCTTGACCGTCCTAAGGACTTCTTGACCGTCCTAAGGCGTTCTTGACCGTCCTAAGGACTTCTTGACCGTCCTTAGGACTTCTTGACCGTCCTAAATACTTCTTGACCGTCCTCAGGATTTCTTGACCGTCCTTAGGCCTTCTTGACCGTCCTTAGGACTTCTTGACCGTCCTAAGGCCTGATTGACCGTTCTAAGGATTTCTTGACCGTCCATAGGCCTTCTTGACCATCCTAAGCACTTCTTGACCGTCCTAAGGACTTCTTGACCGTCCTCAGGCCTGCTTGACCACCTTAAATACTTCTTGACCGTCATAAGGCCTTCTTTACCGTCCTAAGGCCTGATTGACCGTTCTCAGGATTTCTTGACCGTCCTAAGGCCTTCTTGACCGTCCTTATGACTTCTTGACCGTCCTCAGGCCTGCTTGACCATCCTTAGGACTTCTTGACCGTCCTAAGGCCTTCTTGACCGTCCATAGGACTTCTTGACCGTCCTAAGGACTTCTTGACCGTCCTAAGGACTTCTTGACCGTCCTAAGGACTTCTTGACCGTCCTAAGGACTTCTTGACCGTCCTAAGGACTTCTTGACCGTCCTAAGGACTTCTTGACCGTCCTAAGGACTTCTTGACCGTCCTAAGGACTTCTTGACCGTCCTTAGGACTTCTTGACCGTCCTAAGGACTTCTTGACCGTCCTAAGGACTTCTTGACCGTCCTCAGGCCTACTTGACCATCCTAATGACTTCTTGACCGTCCTAAGGCCTTCTTGACCGTCCTTAGGACTTCTTGACCGTCCTAAGGACTTCTTGACCGTCCTAAGGACTTCTTGACCGTCCTAAGGCGTTCTTGACCGTCCTAAGGACTTCTTGACCGTTCTTAGGACTTCTTGACTGTCCTAAATACTTCTTGACCGTCCTCAGGATTTCTTGACCGTCCTAAGGCCTTCTTGACCGTCCTTAGGACTTCTTGACCGTCCTAAGGCCTGATTGACCGTTCTAAGGATTTCTTGACCGTCCAAAGGCCTTCTTGACCATCCTAAGTACTTCTTGACCGTCCTAAGGACTTCTTGACCGTCCTCAGGCCTGCTTGACCATCTTAAATACTTCTTTACCGTCCTAAGGCCTGATTGACCGTTCTCAGGATTTCTTGACTGTCCTAAGGCCTTCTTGACCGTCCTTATGACTTCTTGACCGTCATCAGGCCTGCTTGACCATCCTTAGGACTTCTTGACCGTCCTAAGGACTTCTTGACCGTCCTAAGGACTTCTTGACCGTCCTAAGGACTTCTTGACCGTCCTAAGGACTTCTTGACCGTCCTAAGGACTTCTTGACCGTCCTAAGGACTTCTTGACCGTCCTCAGGCCTGCTTGACCATCCTAAATACTTCTTGACCGTCATAAGGCCTTCTTTACCGTCCTAAGGCCTGATTGACCGTTCTCAGGATTTCTTGACCGTCCTAAGGCCTTCTTGACCGTCCTTATGACTTCTTGACCGTCATCAGGCCTGCTTGACCATCCTTAGGACTTCTTGACCGTCCTAAGGCCTTCTTGACCGTCCATAGGACTTCTTGACCGTCCTAAGGACTTCTTGACCGTCCTAAGGACTTCTTGACCGTCCTAAGGACTTCTTGACCGTCCTAAGGACTTCTTGACCGTCCTAAGGACTTCTTTACCGTCCTAAGGACTTCTTGACCGTCCTAAGGACTTCTTGACCGTCCTAAGGACTTCTTGACCGTCCTTAGGACTTCTTGACCGTCCTAAGGACTTCTTGACCGTCCTAAGGACTTCTTGACCGTCCTCAGGCCTGCTTGACCATCCTTAGGACTTCTTGACCGTCCTCAGGCCTACTTGACCATCCTAATGACTTCTTGACCGTCCTAAGGCCTTCTTGACCGTCCTTAGGACTTCTTGACCGTCCTAAGGACTTCTTGACCGTCCTAAGGACTTCTTGACCGTCCTAAGGCGTTCTTGACCGTCCTAAGGACTTCTTGACCGTTCTTAGGACTTCTTGACTGTCCTAAATACTTCTTGACCGTCCTCAGGATTTCTTGACCGTCCTTAGGCCTTCTTGACCGTCCTTAGGACTTCTTGACCGTCCTAAGGCCTGATTGACCGTTCTAAGGATTTCTTGACCGTCCATAGGCCTTCTTGACCATCCTAAGGACTTCTTGACCGTCCTAAGGACTTCTTGACCGTCCTCAGGCCTGCTTGACCATCCTAAATACTTCTTGACCGTCATAAGGCCTTCTTTACCGTCCTAAGGCCTGATTGACCGTTCTCAGGATTTCTTGACTGTCCTAAGGCCTTCTTGACCGTCCTTATGACTTCTTGACCGTCCTCAGGCCTGCTTGACCATCCTTAGGACTTCTTGACCGTCCTAAGGACTTCTTGACCGTCCTAAGGACTTCTTGACCGTCCTAAGGACTTCTTGACCGTCCTAAGGACTTCTTGACCGTCCTAAGGACTTCTTGACCGTCCTAAGGACTTCTTGACCGTCCTAAGGACTTCTTGACCGTCCTAAGGACTTCTTGACCGTCCTAAGGACTTCTTGACCGTCCAAAGGCCTTCTTGACCGTCCTTAGGACTTCTTGACCGTCCTAAGGCCTGATTGACCGTTCTAAGGATTTCTTGACCGTCCAAAGGCCTTCTTGACCATAATAAGGACTTCTTGACCGTCCTAAGGACTTCTTGACCGTCCTCAGGACTGCTTGACCATCCTAAGGACTTCTTGACCGTCCTAAGGCCTTCTTGACTGTCCTAAGGCCTTCTTGACCGTCCTAAATACTTCTTGACCGTCATAAGGCCTTCTTTACCGTCCTATGGCCTGATTGACCGTTCTCAGGATTTCTTGACCGTCCTAAGGCCTTCTTGACCATCCTAAGGCCTTCTTGACCGTTCTTAGGATTTCTTGACCGTCCAAAGGCCTGCTTGACCATCCTAAGGACTTCTTGACAGTCCTAAGGCCTTCTTTACCGTCCTAAGGCCTTCTTGACCGTCCATAGGACTTCTTGACCGTCCTAAGGACTTCTTGACCGTCCTAAGGACTTCTTGACCGTCCTAAGGACTTCTTGACCGTCCTAAGGACTTCTTGACCGTCCTAAGGACTTCTTGACCGTCCTAAGGACTTCTTGACCGTCCTAAGGACTTCTTGACCGTCCAAAGGCCTTCTTGACCGTCCTTAGGACTTCTTGACCGTCCTTAGGCCTGATTGACCGTTCTTAGGATTTCTTGACCGTCCAAAGGCCTTCTTGACCATAATAAGGACTTCTTGACCGTCCTAAGGACTTCTTGACCGTCCTCAGGACTGCTTGACCATCCTAAGGACTTCTTGACCGTCCTAAGGCCTTCTTGACTGTCCTAAGGCCTTCTTGACCGTCCTAAATACTTCTTGACCGTCATAAGGCCTTCTTTACCGTCCTATGGCCTGATTGACCGTTCTCAGGATTTCTTGACCGTCCTAAGGCCTTCTTGACCATCCTAAGGCCTTCTTGACCGTCCTTAGGACTTCTTGACCGTCCTAAGGCCTGATTGACCGTTCTAAGGATTTCTTGACCGTCCAAAGGCCTGCTTGACCATCCTAAGGACTTCTTGACAGTCCTAAGGCCTTCTTTACCGTCCTAAGGATTTCTTGACCGTCCTAAGGCCTTTTCGACCGTCCTAAGGACTTCTTGACCGTCCTAAGGACTTCTTGACCGTCTTAAGGACTTCTTGACCGTCCTAAGGACTTCTTGACCGTCCTAAATACTTCTTGACCGTCCTCAGGATTTCTTGGCCGTCCTAAGGCCTTCTTGACCGTCCTTAGGACTTGTTGACCGTCCTAAGGCCTTCTTTACCGTCCTAAGGCTTTCTTGACCGTCCTAAGGCCTTTTTGACCGTCCTAAGGACTTCTTGACCGTCCTAAGGACTTCTTGACCGTCCTAAGGACTTCTTGACCGTCCTTAGGACTTCTTGACCGTCCTAAATACTTCTTGACCGTCCTCAGGATTTCTTGACCGTCCTAAGGCCTTCTTGACCGTCCTTAGGATTTCTTGACCGTCCTAAGGCCTGATTGACCGTTCTCAGGATTTCTTGACCGTCCTAAGGCCTTCTTGACCGTCCTTATGACTTTTTGACCGTCCTCAGGCCTGCTTGACCATCCTTAGGACTTCTTGACCGTCCTCAGGCCTGCTTGACCATCCTAAGGACTTCTTGACCGTCCTAAGGCCTTCTTGACCGTCCAAAGGACTTCTTGACCGTCCTAAGGACTTCTTGACCGTCCTAAGGACTTCTTGACCGTCCTAAGGACTTCTTGACCGTCCTAAGGACTTCTTGACCGTCCTAAGGACTTCTTGACCGTCCTAAGGACTTCTTGACCGTCCTAAGGGCTTCTTGACCGTCCTAAATACTTCTTGACCGTCCTAAGGACTTCTTGACCGTCCAAAGGCCTTCTTGACCGTCCTTAGGACTTCTTGACCGTCCTAAGGCCTGATTGACCGTTCTAAGGATTTCTTGACCGTCCAAAGGCCTTCTTGACCATAATAAGGACTTCTTGACCGTCCTAAGGACTTCTTGACTGTCCTCAGGACTGCTTGACCATCCTAAGGACTTCTTGACCGTCCTAAGGCCTTCTTGACTGTCCTAAGGCCTTCTTGACCGTCCTAAATACTTCTTGACCGTCATAAGGCCTTCTTTACCGTCCTATGGCCTGATTGACCGTTCTCAGGATTTCTTGACCGTCCTAAGGCCTTCTTGACCATCCTAAGGCCTTCTTGACCGTCCTTAGGACTTCTTGACCGTCCTAAGGCCTGATTGACCGTTCTAAGGATTTCTTGACCGTCCAAAGGCCTGCTTGACCATCCTAAGGACTTCTTGACCGTCCTTAGGCCTTCTTGACCTTCCTAAGGCCTTTTTGACCGTCCTTATGACTTCTTGACCGTCCTAAGGCCTTCTTGACCGTCCATAGGACTTCTTGACCGTCCTAAGGCCTGATTGACCGTTCTAAGGACTTCTTGACCGTCCTAAGGACTTCTTGACCGTCCATGGGACTTCTTGACCGTCCTAAGGACTTCTTGAGCGTCCTAAGGCCTTCTTGACTGTCCTAAGGCATTCTTGACCGTCCTAAATACTTCTTGACCGTCATAAGGCCTTCTTTACCGTCCTATGGCCTGATTGACCGTTCTCAGGATTTCTTGACCATCTAAGGCCTTCTTGACCGTCCTTAGGGCTTCTTGACCGTCCTAAGGCCTTCTTGACCGTCCTAAGGCCTTCTTGACCGTCCTTATGACTTCTTGACCGTCCTCAGGCCTGCTTGACCATCCTTAGGACTTCTTGACCGTCCTCAGGCCTGCTTGACCATCCTTAGGACTTCTTGACCGTCCTCAGGCCTGCTTGACCATCCTAAGGACTTCTTGACCGTCCTAAATACTTCTTGACCGTCCTCAGGATTTCTTGGCCGTCCTAAGGCCTTCTTGACCGTCCTTAGGACTTCTTGACCGTCCTAAGGCCTTCTTTACCGTACTAAGGCTTTCTTGACCGTCCTAAGGCCTTTTTGACCGTCCTAAGGACTTCTTGACCGTCCTAAGGACTTCTTGACCGTCCTAAGGACTTCTTGACCGTCCTAAGGACTTCTTGACCGTCCTAAATACTTCTTGACCGTCCTCAGGATTTCTTGACCGTCCTAAGGCCTTCTTGACCGTCCTTAGGATTTCTTGACCGTCCTAAGGCCTGATTGACCGTTCTCAGGATTCTTGACCGTCCTAAGGCCTTCTTGACCGTCCTTATGACTTTTTGACCGTCCTCAGGCCTGCTTGACCATCCTTAGGACCTTCTGACCGTCCTCAGGCCTGCTTGACCATCCTAAGGACTTCTTGACCGTCCTAAGGCCTTCTTGACCGTCCAAAGGACTTCTTGACCGTCCTAAGGACTTCTTGACCGTCCTAAGGACTTCTTGACCGTCCTAAGGACTTCTTGACCGTCCTAAGGACTTCTTGACCGTCCTAAATACTTCTTGACCGTCCTAAGGACTTCTTGACCGTCCAAAGGCCTTCTTGACCGTCCTAGGACTTCTTGACCGTCCTAAGCCTGATTGACCGTTCTAAGGATTTCTTGACCGTCCAAAGGCCTTCTTGACCATAATAAGGACTTCTTGACCG
>JAILYF010000397.1:0-26936 GCA_025491095.1 Brachionus asplanchnoidis | reverse complement strand
AAGAAGTCCTTAGGACGGTCAAGAAGTCCTAAGTAGGGCAAGAACTCCTTGGGACGGTCAATTAGTCCTTAAGAAAGGTCAGAAGTTCTTAGGACGGTTAAGAAGTCTTAGGACGGTCAGGAAGTCCTTAGGACGGTCAAGAAGTCCTTAGGACGGTCAAGAAGTCCCTAGGACGGTCAAAAGTCCTTAGACGGTCAAGAAGTCCTTAAGGATGGTCAAGAAGTCTTAGGACGGTCAAGAAGTCCTTAGGCCGGTCAAGAAGTCCTTAGGACGGTCAAGAAGTCCTTAGGAAGGTCAAGAAGTCTTAGGACGGTCAAGATATCCTTAGACGATCAAGAAGCCCTTAGGACTGTCAATAAGTCCTTAAGGATGGTCAAGAAGTCTTTAGGACGGTCAAGAAGTCTTAGGCCGGTCAAGAAGTCTTAGGACGTCAAGAAGTCCTCAGGAAGGTCAAGAAGTCCTAAGGACGATCAAGAAGTCCTTGGGACGGCAATAAGTCCTTGGGACGGTCAAGAAGTCATTGGGACGGTCAAAAAGTCCTTTGGACGGTCAATAAGTCCTTAAGGACGGTCAAGAAGTTTCTTGGGACGGTCAAGAAGTCCTTAGGAGGGTCAAAAAGTCCTTAGGACGGTCAATAAGTCCTTAAGGACGGTCAAGAAGTCTTAAGGACGGTCAAGAAGTCCTTAGGAAGGTCAAGAAGTCCCTTGGAGGGTCAAGAAGTCCTTAGGACGGTCAAGAAGTCCTTAGGACGGTCAAGAAGTACTTAGGATGGTCAAGAAGTCCTTAGGCCGGTCAAGAAGTCCTTAGGACGGTCAAGAAGTCCTTAGGAAGGTCAAGAAGTCCTTAGGACGGTCAAGATATCCTTAGAACGATCAAGAAGCCCTTAGGACTGTCAATAAGTCCTAAGGATGGTCAAGAAGTCTTTAGGACGGGCAAGAAGTCCTTAGGCCGGTCAAGAAGTCCTAGGACGGTCAAGAAGTTCTTAGGACGGTCAAGAAGTCCTTAAGGACGGTCAAGAAGTCCTTAGACGGTCAAGAAGTCTAAGTAGGGCAAGAACTCCTTGGACGGTCAATTAGCCCTTAACAAAGGTCAAGAAGTCCTTAGGACGGTTAAGAAGTCCTTAGGACGGTCAGAAGTCCTTAGGACGGTCAAGAAGTCTCAGGACGGTCAAGAAGTCCTAAGGACGATCAAGAAGTCCTTGGGACGGCAATAAGTCCTTGGGGACGGTCAAGAAGTCATTGGGACGGTCAAAAAGTCTTTGGAGGGTCAAGAAGTCCTTAGGACGGTCAAGAAGTTCTTGGGACGGTCAAGAAGTCCTTAGGAGGGTCAAAAAGTCCTTAGGACGGTCAATAAGTCCTTAAGGACGGTCAAGAAGTCTAAAGGACGGTCAAGAAGCTTAGGAAGGTCAAGAAGTCCTTTGGAGGGTCAAGAAGTCCTTAGGACGGTCAAGAAGTCCTTAGGACGGTCAAGAAGTTTTTAGGATGGTCAAGAAGTCCTTAGGACGGTCAATAAGTCCTTTAGGATGGTCAGAAGTTTAGGACGGTCAAGAAAACATTAGGCCGGTCAAGAAGTCCTAGGACGGTCAAGAAGTTCTAAGGACGGTCAAAGATATCCTTAGGACGGTCAAGAAGCCCTAAGGACGGCCAATAAGTCCTAAGGATGGTCAAGTAGGCCTTAGGACGGTCAAGAAGTCCTTAGGCCGGTCAAGAAGTCCTAGGAAGGTCAGAAGTTCTCTAGGACGGTCAAGAAGTCCTTAAGGACGGTCAAGAAGTAGGGACGGTCAAGAAGTCTAAGTAGGGCAAGAACTCCTTGGGACGGTCAATTAGCCCTTTACAAGGTCAAGAAGTCCTTAGGACGGTTAAGAAGTCCTCAGGAAGACAAAGAAGTCCTAAGGACGGTCAAGAAGTCCTTAGGACGGTCAAGAAGTCCTGAGGAAGGTCAAGAAGTCCTTAGGACGGCAATAAGTCCTTGGGACGGTCAAGAAGCATTGGGACGGTCAAAAAGTCCTTTGGAGGGTCAAGAAGTCCTTAGGACGGTCAAGAAGTTCTTGGGACGGTCAAGAAGTCCTTAGGACGGTCAAGAAGTCCTTAGGACGGTCAAGATGTCCTTAGGACGGTCAAGAAGTCTAAAGGACGGTCAAGAAGTCCTTAGGAGGGTCAAGAAGTCCTTTGGAGGGTCAAGAAGTCCTTAGGACGGTCAAGAAGTCCTTAGGACGGTCAAGAAGTCCTTAGGACGGTCAAGAAGTCCTTAGGACGGTCAATAAGTCCTTTAGGATGGTCAAGAAGTCTTTAGGACGGTCAAGAAAACCTTAGGCCGGTCAAGAAGTCCTAGGACGGTCAAGAAGTTCTAAGGACGGTCAAGAAGTCCTTAAGGACGGTCAAGAAGTCCTTAGGACGGTCAAGAAGTCCTAAGTAGGGCAAGAACTCCTTGGGACGGTCAATTAGTCCTTAAGAAAGGTCAAGAAGTTCTTAGGACGGTTAAGAAGTCCTTAGGACGGTCAGGAAGTCCTTAGGACGGTCAAGAAGTCCTTAGGACGGTCAAGAAGTCCCTAGGACGGTCAATAAGTCCTTAGGACGGTCAAGAAGTCCTTAAGGATGGTCAAGAAGTCTTTAGGACGGTCAAGAAGTCCTTAGGCCGGTCAAGAAGTCCTTAGGACGGTCAAGAAGTCCTTAGGAAGGTCAAGAAGTCCTTAGGACGGTCAAGATATCCTTAGAACGATCAAGAAGCCCTTAGGACTGTCAATAAGTCCTTAAGGATGGTCAAGAAGTCTTTAGGACGGTCAAGAAGTCCTTAGGCCGGTCAAGAAGTCCTAGGACGGTCAAGAAGTTCTTAGGACGGTCAATAAGTCCTTAGGAAGGTCAAGAAGTCCTTAGGACGGTCAAGAAGTCCTAAGTAGGGCAAGAACTCCTTGGGACGGTCAATTAGTCCTTAAGAAAGGTCAAGAAGTTCTTAGGACGGTTAAGAAGTCCTTAGGACGGTCAAGAAGTCCTTAGGAAGGTCAAGAAGTCCTTAGGACGGTCAAGATATCCTTAGAACGATCAAGAAGTCCTTAGGACTGTCAATAAGTCCTTAAGGATGGTCAAGAGTCTTTAGGACGGTCAAGAAGTCCTTAGGCCGGTCAAGAAGTCCTTAGGCCGGTCAAGAAGTCCTAGGACGGTCAAGAAGTCCTTAGGACGGTCAAGAAGTCCTTAGGAAGGTCAAGAAGTCCTTAGGACGGTCAAGATATCCTTAGAACGATCAAGAAGTCCTTAGGACTGTCAATAAGTCCTTAAGGATGGTCAAGAAGTCTTTAGGACGGTCAAGAAGTCCTTAGGCCGGTCAAGAAGTCCTTAGGCCGGTCAAGAAGTCCTAGGACGGTCAAGAAGTCCTTAGGCCGGTCAAGAAGTCCTAGGACGGTCAAGAAGTCCTTAGGACGGTCAAGAAGTCCTTAAGGACGGTCAAGAAGTCCTTAGGACGGTCAAGAAGTCCTAAGTAGGGCAAGAACTCCTTGGGACGGTCAATAAGTCCTTAACAAAGGTCAAGAAGTCCTTAGGACGGTTAAGAAGTCTTAGGACGGTCAGAAGTCCTTAGGAGGGCAAGAAGTCCTTGGGACGGTCAATAAGTCCTTAACAAAGGTCAAGAAGTCCTTAGGACGGTTAAGAAGTCCTTAGGACGGTCAAAAGTCCTTAGGACGGTCAAGAAGTCCTCAGGACGGTCAAGAAGTCCTAAGGACGATCAAGAAGTCCTTGGGACGGCAATAAGTCCTTGGGACGGTCAAGAAGTCATTGGGACGGTCAAAAAGTCCTTTGGAGGGTCAAGAAGCCCTTAGGACGGTCAAGAAGTTCTTGGGACGGTCAAGAAGTCCTTAGGAGGGTCAAAAAGTCCTTAGGACGGTCAATAAGTCCTTAAGGACGGTCAAGAAGTCCTTAGGAAGGTCAAGAAGTCCTTTGGAGGGTCAAGAAGTCCTTAGGAAGGTCAAGAAGTCCTTTGGAGGGTCAAGAAGTCCTTAGGACGGTCAAGAAGTCCTTAGGACGGTCAAGAAGTCCTTAGGATGGTCAAGAAGTCCTTAGGACGGTCAATAAGTCCTTTAGGATGGTCAAGAAGTCCTAGGACGGTCAAGAAGTCCTTAGGCCGGTCAAGAAGTCCTAGGACGGTCAAGAAGTCCTTAGGAGAGTCAATAAGTCCTTGGGACGGTCAAGAAGTCCTTAGGACGGTAAAGAAGTCCTTAGGACGGTCAGGAAGTCCTTAGGACGGTCAATAAGTCCTTAGGCCGGTCAAGAAGTCCTAGGACGGTCAAGAAGTCCTTAGGCCGGTCAAGAAGTCCTAGGACGGTCAAGAAGTCCTTAGGACGGTCAATAAGTCCTTGGGACGGACAAGAAGTCCTTAGGACGGTAAAGAAGTCCTTAGGACGGTCAGGAAGTCCTTAGGACGGTCAATAAGTCCTTGGGACGGTCAAGAAGTCCTAGGACGGTCAAGAAGTCCTTAGGACGGTCAATAAGTCCTTGGGACGGTCAAGAAGTCCTTTGGACGGTAAAGAAGTCCTTAGGACGGTCAGGAAGTCCTTAGGACGGTCAATAAGTCCTTGGGACGGTCAAGAAGTCCTTAGGACGGTCAAGAAGTCCTTAGGACGGTCAAGAAGTCCTTAGGACGGTCAAGAAGTCCTAAGGACGGTCAAGAAGTCTAAAGGACGGTCAAGAAGTCCTTAGGAAGGTCAAGAAGTCCTTTGGAGGGTCAAGAAGTCCTTAGGACGGTCAAGAAGTCCTTAGGACGGTCAAGAAGTTTTTAGGATGGTCAAGAAGTCCTTAGGACGGTCAATAAGTCCTTTAGGATGGTCAAGAAGTCTTTAGGACGGTCAAGAAAACCTTAGGCCGGTCAAGAAGTCCTAGGACGGTCAAGAAGTTCTAAGGACGGTCAAGATATCCTTAGAACGATCAAGAAGCCCTTAGGACTGTCAATAAGTCCTTAAGGATGGTCAAGAAGTCTTTAGGACGGTCAAGAAGTCCTTAGGCCGGTCAAGAAGTCCTAGGACGGTCAAGAAGTTCTTAGGACGGTCAAGAAGTCCTTAAGGACGGTCAAGAAGTCCTTAGGACGGTCAAGAAGTCCTAAGTAGGGCAAGAACTCCTTGGGACGGTCAATTAGCCCTTTACAAAGGTCAAGAAGTCCTTAGGACGGTTAAGAAGTCCTTAGGACGGTCAGAAGTCCTTAGGACGGTCAAGAAGTCCTCAGGACGGTCAAGAAGTCCTAAGGACGATCAAGAAGTCCTTGGGACGGCAATAAGTCCTTGGGACGGTCAAGAAGTCATTGGGACGGTCAAAAGTCCTTTGGAGGGTCAAGAAGTCCTTAGGACGGTCAAGAAGTTCTTGGGACGGTCAAGAAGTCCTTAGGAGGGTCAAAAAGTCCTTAGGACGGTCAATAAGTCCTTAAGGACGGTCAAGAAGTCTAAAGGACGGTCAAGAAGTCCTTAGGAAGGTCAAGAAGTCCTTTGGAGGGTCAAGAAGTCCTTAGGACGGTCAAGAAGTCCTTAGGACGGTCAAGAAGTCCTTAGGATGGTCAAGAAGTCCTTAGGACGGTCAATAAGTCCTTTAGGATGGTCAAGAAGTCTTTAGGACGGTCAAGAAAACCTTAGGCCGGTCAAGAAGTCCTAGGACGGTCAAGAAGTTCTAAGGACGGTCAAGAAGTCCTTAAGGACGGTCAAGAAGTCCTTAGGACGGTCAAGAAGTCCTAAGTAGGGCAAGAACTCCTTGGGACGGTCAATTAGTCCTTAAGAAAGGTCAAGAAGTTCTTAGGACGGTTAAGAAGTCCTTAGGACGGTCAGGAAGTCCTTAGGACGGTCAAGAAGTCCTTAGGACGGTCAAGAAGTCCCTAGGACGGTCAATAAGTCCTTAGGACGGTCAAGAAGTCCTTAAGGATGGTCAAGAAGTCTTTATGACGGTCAAGAAGTCCTTAGGCCGGTCAAGAAGTCCTTAGGACGGTCAAGAAGTCCTTAGGAAGGTCAAGAAGTCCTTAGGACGGTCAAGATATCCTTAGAACGATCAAGAAGCCCTTAGGACTGTCAATAAGTCCTTAAGGATGGTCAAGAAGTCTTTAGGACGGTCAAGAAGTCCTTAGGCCGGTCAAGAAGTCCTAGGACGGTCAAGAAGTTCTTAGGACGGTCAATAAGTCCTTAGGAAGGTCAAGAAGTCCTTAGGACGGTCAAGAAGTCCTAAGTAGGGCAAGAACTCCTTGGGACGGTCAATTAGTCCTTAAGAAAGGTCAAGAAGTTCTTAGGACGGTTAAGAAGTCCTTAGGACGGTCAAGAAGTCCTTAGGAAGGTCAAGAAGTCCTTAGGACGGTCAAGATATCCTTAGAACGATCAAGAAGTCCTTAGGACTGTCAATAAGTCCTTAAGGATGGTCAAGAAGTCTTTAGGACGGTCAAGAAGTCCTTAGGCCGGTCAAGAAGTCCTTAGGCCGGTCAAGAAGTCCTAGGACGGTCAAGAAGTCCTTAGGCCGGTCAAGAAGTCCTAGGACGGTCAAGAAGTCCTTAGGACGGTCAAGAAGTCCTTAAGGACGGTCAAGAAGTCCTTAGGACGGTCAAGAAGTCCTAAGTAGGGCAAGAACTCCTTGGGACGGTCAATAAGTCCTTAACAAAGGTCAAGAAGTCCTTAGGACGGTTAAGAAGTCCTTAGGACGGTCAGAAGTCCTTAGGAGGGCAAGAAGTCCTTGGGACGGTCAATAAGTCCTTAACAAAGGTCAAGAAGTCCTTAGGACGGTTAAGAAGTCCTTAGGACGGTCAAAAGTCCTTAGGACGGTCAAGAAGTCCTCAGGACGGTCAAGAAGTCCTAAGGACGATCAAGAAGTCCTTGGGACGGCAATAAGTCCTTGGGACGGTCAAGAAGTCATTGGGACGGTCAAAAAGTCCTTTGGAGGGTCAAGAAGCCCTTAGGACGGTCAAGAAGTTCTTGGGACGGTCAAGAAGTCCTTAGGAGGGTCAAAAAGTCCTTAGGACGGTCAATAAGTCCTTAAGGACGGTCAAGAAGTCCTTAGGAAGGTCAAGAAGTCCTTTGGAGGGTCAAGAAGTCCTTAGGAAGGTCAAGAAGTCCTTTGGAGGGTCAAGAAGTCCTTAGGACGGTCAAGAAGTCCTTAGGACGGTCAAGAAGTCCTTAGGATGGTCAAGAAGTCCTTAGGACGGTCAATAAGTCCTTTAGGATGGTCAAGAAGTCCTAGGACGGTCAAGAAGTCCTTAGGCCGGTCAAGAAGTCCTAGGACGGTCAAGAAGTCCTTAGGAGAGTCAATAAGTCCTTGGGACGGTCAAGAAGTCCTTAGGACGGTAAAGAAGTCCTTAGGACGGTCAGGAAGTCCTTAGGACGGTCAATAAGTCCTTAGGCCGGTCAAGAAGTCCTAGGACGGTCAAGAAGTCCTTAGGCCGGTCAAGAAGTCCTAGGACGGTCAAGAAGTCCTTAGGACGGTCAATAAGTCCTTGGGACGGACAAGAAGTCCTTAGGACGGTAAAGAAGTCCTTAGGACGGTCAGGAAGTCCTTAGGACGGTCAATAAGTCCTTGGGACGGTCAAGAAGTCCTAGGACGGTCAAGAAGTCCTTAGGACGGTCAATAAGTCCTTGGGACGGTCAAGAAGTCCTTTGGACGGTAAAGAAGTCCTTAGGACGGTCAGGAAGTCCTTAGGACGGTCAATAAGTCCTTGGGACGGTCAAGAAGTCCTTAGGACGGTCAAGAAGTCCTTAGGACGGTCAAGAAGTCCTTAAGACGGTCAATAAGTCCTTAGGCCGGTCAAGAAGTCCTTAGGACGGTCAAGAAGTCCTTAGGCCGGTCAAGAAGTCCTAGGACGGTCAAGAAGTCCTTAGGACGGTCAATAAGTCCTTGGGACGGTCAAGAAGTCGTTAGGACGGTAAAGAAGTCCTTAGGACGGTCAGGAAGTCCTTAGGACGGTCAATAAGTCCTTGGGACGGTCAAGAAGTCCTTAGGACGGTCAAGAAGTCCTTAGGACGGTCAAGAAGTCCTAAGGACGGTCAAGAAGTCCTTAGGACGGTCAAGAAGTCCTAAGGAAGGTCAAGAAGTCCTTAAGACGGTCAATAAGTCCTTAGGCCGGTCAAGAAGTCCTAGGACGGTCAAGAAGTCCTTAGGCCGGTCAAGAAGTCCTAGGACGGTCAAGAAGTCCTTAGGACGGTCAATAAGTCCTTGGGACGGTCAAGAAGTCCTTAGGACGGTAAAGAAGTCCTTAGGACGGTCAGGCAGTCCTTAGGACGGTCAATAAGTCCTTGGGACGGTCAAGAAGTCCTTAGGACGGTCAAGAAGTCCTTAGGACGGTCAAGAAGTCCTTAGGACGGTCAAGAAGTCCTTAGGACGGTCAAGAAGTCCTTAGGACGGTCAAGAAGTCCTTAGGACGGTCAAGAAGTCCTTAAGGACGGTCAAGAAGTCCTTAGGAAGGTCAAGAAGTCCTTTGGAGGGTCAAGAAGTCCTTAGGAAGGTCAAGAAGTCCTTTGGAGGGTCAAGAAGTCCTTAGGACGGTCAAGAAGTCCTTAGGACGGTCAAGAAGTCCTTAGGACGGTCAAGAAGTCCTTAGGATGGTCAAGAAGTCCTTAGGACGGTCAATAAGTCCTTTAGGATGGTCAAGAAGTCTTTAGGACGGTCAAGAAGTCCTTAGGCCGGTCAAGAAGTCCTTAAGGACGGTCAAGAAGTCCTTAGGACGGTCAAGAAGTCCTAAGGAGGCCAAGAAGTCCTTGGGACGGTCAATTAGTCCTTAAGAAAGGTCAAGAAGTTCTTAGGACGGTTAAGAAGTCCTTAGGAAGGTCAAGAAGTCCTTTGGAGGGTCAAGAAGTCCTTAGGAAGGTCAAGAAGTCCTTTCGAGGGTCAAGAAGTCCTTAGGACGGTCAAGAAGTCCTTAGGACGGTCAAGAAGTCCTTAGGACGGTCAAGAAGTCCTTAGGATGGTCAAGAAGTCCTTAGGACGGTCAATAAGTCCTTAAGGATGGTCAAGAAGTCTTTAGGACGGTCAAGAAGTCCTTAGGACGGTCAAGAAGTCCTTTGGAGGGTCAAGAAGTCCTTAGGACGGTCAAGAAGTCCTTTGGAGGGTCAAGAAGTCCTTAGGACGGTCAAGAAGTCCTTAGGACGGTCAAGAAGTCCTTAGGACGGTCAAGAAGTCCTTAGGACGGTCAGAGCTCCTAGGACGGTCAAGAAGTCCTTAGGATGGTCAAGAAGTCCTTAGGACGGTCAATAAGTCTTTTAGGATGGTCAAGAAGTCTTTAGGACGGTCAAGAAGTCCTTAGGCCGGTCAAGAAGTCCTAGGACGGTCAAGAAGTTCTTAGGACGGTCAAGAAGTCCTTAAGGACGGTCAAGAAGTCCTTAGGACGGTCAAGAAGTCCTAAGGAGGCCAAGAAGTCCTTGGGACGGTCAATTAGTCCTTAAGAAAGGTCAAGAAGTCCTAGGACGGTCAAGAAGTCCTTAGGACGGTCAATAAGTCCTTGGGACGGTCAAGAAGTCCTTAGGACGGTCAGGAAGTCCTTAGGACGGTCAATAAGTCCTTGGGACGGTCAAGAAGTCCTTAGGACGGTCAAGAAGTCCTTAGGACGGTCAAGAAGTCCTTAGGACGGTCAAGAAGTCCTTAGGACGGTAAAGAAGTCCTTAGGACGGTCAAGAAGTCCTTAAGACGGTCAAGAAGTCCTTAGGAAGGTCAAGAAGTCCTTTGGAGGGTCAAGAAGTCCTTAGGAAGGTCAAGAAGTCCTTTGGAGGGTCAAGAAGTCCTTAGGAAGGTCAAGAAGTCCTTTGGACGGTCAAGAAGTCCTTAGGACGGTCAAGAAGTCCTTAGGACGGTCAAGAAGTCCTTAGGACGGTCAATAAGTCCTTTAGGATGGTCAAGAAGTCTTTAGGACGGTCAAGAAGTCCTTAGGCCGGTCAAGAAGTCCTTAGGACGGTAAAGAAGTTCTTAGGACGGTCAAGAAGTCCTTAAGGACGGTCAAGAAGTCCTTAGGACGGTCAAGAAGTCCTAAGGAGGCCAAGAAGTCCTTGGGACGGTCAATTAGTCCTTAAGAAAGGTCAAGAAGTTCTTAGGACGGTTAAGAATTCCTTAGGACGGTCAGGAAGTCCTTAGGACGGTCAATAAGTCCTTAGGACGGTCAATAAGTCCTTTAGGATGGTCAAGAAGTCTTTAGGACGGTCAAGAAGTCCTTAGGCCGGTCAAGAAGTCCTTTGGAGGGTCAAGAAGTCCTTAGGAAGGTCAAGAAGTCCTTTGGAGGGTCAAGAAGTCCTTAGGACGGTCAAGAAGTCCTTAGGACGGTCAAGAAGTCCTTAGGACGGTCAAGAAGTCCTTAGGATGGTCAAGAAGTCCTTAGGACGGTCAATAAGTCCTTAGGACGGTCAATAAGTCTTTTAGGATGGTCAAGAAGTCTTTAGGACGGTCAAGAAGTCCTTAGGCCGGTCAAGAAGTCCTAGGACGGTCAAGAAGTTCTTAGGACGGTCAAGAAGTCCTTAAGGACGGTCAAGAAGTCCTTAGGACGGTCAAGAAGTCCTAAGGAGGCAAAGAAGTCCTTGGGACGGTCAATTAGTCCTTAAGAAAGGTCAAGAAGTCCTAGGACGGTCAAGAAGTCCTTAGGACGGTCAATAAGTCCTTGGGACGGTCAAGAAGTCCTTAGGACGGTAAAGAAGTCCTTAGGACGGTCAGGAAGTCCTTAGGACGGTCAATAAGTCCTTGGGACGGTCAAGAAGTCCTTAGGACGGTCAAGAAGTCCTTAGGACGGTCAAGAAGTCCTTAGGACGGTCAAGAAGTCCTTAGGACGGTAAAGAAGTCCTTAGGACGGTCAAGAAGTCCTTAAGGACGGTCAAGAAGTCCTTAGGAAGGTCAAGAAGTCCTTTGGAGGGTCAAGAAGTCCTTAGGAAGGTCAAGAAGTCCTTTGGAGGGTCAAGAAGTCCTTAGGACGGTCAAGAAGTCCTTAGGACGGTCAAGAAGTCCTTAGGACGGTCAAGAAGTCCTTAGGACGGTCAATAAGTCCTTTAGGATGGTCAAGAAGTCTTTAGGACGGTCAAGAAGTCCTTAGGCCGGTCAAGAAGTCCTTAGGACGGTCAAGAAGTTCTTAGGACGGTCAAGAAGTCCTTAAGGACGGTCAAGAAGTCCTTAGGACGGTCAAGAAGTCCTAAGGAGGCCAAGAAGTCCTTGGGACGGTCAATTAGTCCTCAAGAAAGGTCAAGAAGTTCTTAGGACGGTTAAGAAGTCCTTAGGACGGTCAGGAAGTCCTTAGGACGGTCAATAAGTCCTTAGGACGGTCAAGAAGTCCTTAAGGATGGTCAAGAAGTATTTAGGACGGTCAAGAAGTCCTTAGGCCGGTCAAGAAGTCCTTGGGACGGTCAAGAAGTCCTTAGGACGGTCAAGAAGTCCTTAGGACGGTCAAGAAGTCCTTAGGAAGGTCAAGAAGTCCTTAGGACGGTCAAGAAGTCCTTAGGACGGTCAAGAAGTCCTTAGGACGGTCAAGAAGTCCTTAGGCCGGTCAAGAAGTCCTAGGACGGTCAAGAAGTCCTTAGGCCGGTCAAGAAGTCCTAGGACGGTCAAGAAGTCCTTAGGCCGGTCAAGAAGTCCTTAGGACGGTCAAGAAGTCGTAAGGAAGGTCAAGAAGTCCTTAGGACGGTCAAGAAGTCCTAGGACGGTCAAGAAGTCCTTAGGACGGTCAATAAGTCCTTGGGACGGTCAAGAAGTCCTTAGGACGGTAAAGAAGTCCTTAGGACGGTCAGGAAGTCCTTAGGACGGTCAATAAGTCCTTGGGACGGTCAAGAAGTCCTTAGGACGGTCAATAAGTCCTTGGGACGGTCAAGAAGTCCTTAGGACGGTCAAGAAGTCCTTAGGACGGTCAAGAAGTCCTTAGGACGGTCAAGAAGTCCTAAGGAAGGTCAAGAAGTCCTTAGGACGGTCAAGATATCCTAAGAACGATCAAGAAGTCCTTAGGACTGTCAAGAAGTCCTTAGGACGGTCAAGAAGTCCTTAGGACGGTCAAGAAGTCCTTAGGCCGGTCAAGAAGTCCTAGGACGGTCAAGAAGTCCTTAGGCCGGTCAAGAAGTCCTAGGACGGTCAAGAAGTCCTTAGGCCGGTCAAGAAGTCCTTGGGACGGTCAAGAAGTCCTTAGGACGGTAAAGAAGTCCTTAGGACGGTCAGGAAGTCCTTAGGACGGTCAATAAGTCCTTGGGCCGGTCAAGAAGTCCTAAGGAAGGTCAAGAAGTCCTTAGGACGGTCAAGATATCCTGAGAACGATCAAGAAGTCCTTAGGACTGTCAATAAGTCCTTAAGGATGGTCAAGAAGTCTTTAGGACGGTCAAGAAGTCCTTAGGCCGGTCAAGAAGTCCTAGGACGGTCAAGAAGTCCTTAGGCCGGTCAAGAAGTCCTAGGACGGTCAAGAAGTCCTTAGGACGGTCAAGAAGTCCTTAGGACGGTTAAGAAGTCCTTAGGACGGTCAGAAGTCCTTAGGACGGTCAAGAAGTCCTCAGGACGGTCAAGAAGTCCTAAGGACGATCAAGAAGTCCTTGGGACGGCAATAAGTCCTTGGGACGGTCTAGAAGTCATTGGGACGGTCAAAAAGTCCTTTGGAGGGTCAAGAAGTCCTTAGGACGGTCAAGAAGTCCTTAGGATGGTCAAGAAGTCCTTAGGACGGTCAAGAAGTCCTTAGGACGGTCAAGAAGTCCTTAGGACGGTCAAGAAGTCCTAAGGAAGGTCAAGAAGTCCTTAGGACGGTCAAGATATCCTAAGAACGATCAAGAAGTCCTTAGGACTGTCAAGAAGTCCTTAGGACGGTCAAGAAGTCCTTAGGACGGTCAAGAAGTCCTTAGGCCGGTCAAGAAGTCCTAGGACGGTCAAGAAGTCCTTAGGCCGGTCAAGAAGTCCTAGGACGGTCAAGAAGTCCTTAGGCCGGTCAAGAAGTCCTTGGGACGGTCAAGAAGTCCTTAGGACGGTAAAGAAGTCCTTAGGACGGTCAGGAAGTCCTTAGGACGGTCAATAAGTCCTTGGGCCGGTCAAGAAGTCCTTAGGACGGTCAAGAAGTCCTTAGGACGGTCAAGAAGTCCTTAGGACGGTCAAGAAGTCCTAAGGAAGGTCAAGAAGTCCTTAGGACGGTCAAGATATCCTGAGAACGATCAAGAGTCCTTAGGACTGTCAATAAGTCCTTAAGGATGGTCAAGAAGTCTTTAGGACGGTCAAGAAGTCCTTAGGCCGGTCAAGAAGTCCTAGGACGGTCAAGAAGTCCTTAGGCCGGTCAAGAAGTCCTAGGACGGTCAAGAAGTCCTTAGGACGGTCAAGAAGTCCTTAAGGACGGTCAAGAAGTCCTTAGGACGGTCAAGAAGTCCTTAGGAGGGCAAGAAGTCCTTGGGACGGTCAATAAGTCCTTAACAAAGGTCAAGAAGTCCTTAGGACGGTTAAGAAGTCCTTAGGGACGGTCAGAAGTCCTTAGGACGGTCAAGAAGTCCTCAGGACGGTCAAGAAGTCCTAAGGACGATCAAGAAGTCCTTGGGACGGCAATAAGTCCTTGGGACGGTCTAGAAGTCATTGGGACGGTCAAAAAGTCCTTTGGAGGGTCAAGAAGTCCTTAGGACGGTCAAGAAGTCCTTAGGATGGTCAAGAAGTCCTTAGGACGGTCAATAAGTCCTTTAGGATGGTCAAGAAGTCTTTAAGACGGTCAAGAGGTCCTTAGGCCGGTCAAGAAGTCCTTAGGACGGTCAAGAAGTCCTAAGGAGGCCAAGAAGTCCTTGGGACGGTCAATTAGTCCTTAAGAAAGGTCAAGAAGTTCTTAGGACGGTTAAGAAGTCCTTAGGACGGTCAGGAAGTCCTTAGGACGGTCAAGAAGTCCTTAGGACGGTCAAGAAGTCCCTAGGACGGTCAATAAGTCCTTAGGACGGTCAAGAAGTCCTTAAGGATGGTCAAGAAGTCTTTAGGACGGTCAAGAAGTCCTTAGGATGGTCAAGAAGTCCTTAGGACGGTCAATAAGTCCTTTAGGATGGTCAAGAAGTCTTTAAGACGGTCAAGAGGTCCTTAGGCCGGTCAAGAAGTCCTTAGGACGGTCAAGAAGTCCTAAGGAGGCCAAGAAGTCCTTGGGACGGTCAATTAGTCCTTAAGAAAGGTCAAGAAGTTCTTAGGACGGTTAAGAAGTCCTTAGGACGGTCAGGAAGTCCTTAGGACGGTCAAGAAGTCCTTAGGACGGTCAAGAAGTCCTTAGGACGGTCAAGAAGTCCTAAGGAAGGTCAAGAAGTCCTTAGGACGGTCAAGATATCCTAAGAACGATCAAGAAGTCCTTAGGACTGTCAAGAAGTCCTTAGGACGGTCAAGAAGTCCTTAGGACGGTCAAGAAGTCCTTAGGCCGGTCAAGAAGTCCTAGGACGGTCAAGAAGTCCTTAGGCCGGTCAAGAAGTCCTAGGACGGTCAAGAAGTCCTTAGGCCGGTCAAGAAGTCCTTGGGACGGTCAAGAAGTCCTAAGGAAGGTCAAGAAGTCCTTAGGACGGTCAAGATATCCTTAGAACGATCAAGAAGTCCTTAGGACTGTCAATAAGTCCTTAAGGATGGTCAAGAAGTCTTTAGGACGGTCAAGAAGTCCTTAGGCCGGTCAAGAAGTCCTAGGACGGTCAAGAAGTCCTAAGGAAGGTCAAGAAGTCCTTAGGACGGTCAAGATATCCTTAGAACGATCAAGAAGTCCTTAGGACTGTCAATAAGTCCTTAAGGATGGTCAAGAAGTCTTTAGGACGGTCAAGAAGTCCTTAGGCCGGTCAAGAAGTCCTAGGACGGTCAAGAAGTCCTTAGGCCGGTCAAGAAGTCCTAAGGAAGGTCAAGAAGTCCTTAGGACGGTCAAGATATCCTTAGAACGATCAAGAAGTCCTTAGGACTGTCAATAAGTCCTTAAGGATGGTCAAGAAGTCTTTAGGACGGTCAAGAAGTCCTTAGGCCGGTCAAGAAGTCCTAGGACGGTCAAGAAGTCCTTAGGCCGGTCAAGAAGTCCTAGGACGGTCAAGAAGTCCTTAGGACGGTCAAGAAGTCCTTAAGGACGGTCAAGAAGTCCTTAGGACGGTCAAGAAGTCCTTAGGAGGGCAAGAAGTCCTTGGGACGGTCAATAAGTCCTTAACAAAGGTCAAGAAGTCCTTAGTACGGTTAAGAAGTCCTTAGGACGGTAAGAAGTCCTTAGGACGGTCAAGAAGTCCTCAGGACGGTCAAGAAGTCCTAAGGACGATCAAGAAGTCCTTGGGACGGCAATAAGTCCTTGGGACGGTCAAGAAGTCATTGGGACGGTCAAAAAGTCCTTTGGAGGGTCAAGAAGTCCTTAGGACGGTCAAGAAGTCCTTAGGATGGTCAAGAAGTCCTTTGGACGGTCAATAAGTCCTTTAGGATGGTCAAGAAGTCTTTAAGACGGTCAAGAAGTCCTTAGGCCGGTCAAGAAGTCCTTAGGACGGTCAAGAAGTCCTAAGGAGGCCAAGAAGTCCTTGGGACGGTCAATTAGTCCTTAAGAAAGGTCAAGAAGTTCTTAGGACGGTTAAGAAGTCCTTAGGACGGTCAAGAAGTCCTTAGGATGGTCAAGAAGTCTTTAGGACGGTCAAGAAGTCCTTAGGCCGGTCATGAAGTCCTTAGGACGGTCAAGAAGTCCTAAGGATGGTCTAGAAGTCTTTAGGACGGTCAAGAAGTCCTTAGGCCGGTCAAGAAGTCCTTAGGACGGTCAAGAAGTCATTAGGACGGTCAAGAAGTCCTAGGAGGGTCAAGAAGTCCTTAGGACGGTCAATAAGTCCTTGGGCCGGTCAAGAAGTCCTTAGGACGGTCAAGAAGTCCTAGGACGGTCAAGAAGTCCTTGGACGGTCAAGAAGTCCTTAGGACGGTCAATAAGTCCTTGGGACGGTCAAGAAGTCCTTAGGACGGTAAAGAAGTCCTTAGGACGGTCAGGAAGTCCTTAGACGGTCAATAAGTCCTTGGGACGGTCAAGAAGTCCTTAGGACGGTCAAGAAGTCCTTAGGACGGTCAAGAAGTCCTTAGGACGGTCAAGAAGTCCTAAGGAAGGTCAAGAAGTCCTTAGGACGGTCAAGATATCCTAAGAACGATCAAGAAGTCCTTAGGACTGTCAATAAGTCCTAGGACGGTCAAGAAGTCCTTAGGCCGGTCAAGAAGTCCTAGGACGGTCAAGAAGTCCTAAGGACGGTCAATAAGTCCTTGGGACGGTCAAGAAGTCCTTAGGACGGTAAAGAAGTCCTTAGGACGGTCAGGAAGTCCTTAGGACGGTCAATAAGTCCTTGGGACGGTCAAGAAGTCTTAGGACGGTCAAGAAGTCCTTAGGACGGTCAAGAGTCCTTAGGAACGTCAAGAAGTCCTTAGGACGGTCAAGAAGTCCTTAGGACGGTCAAGAAGTCCTTAGGCCGGTCAAGAAGTCCTAGGACGGTCAGAAGTCCTTAGGCCGGTCAAGAAGTCCTAGGACGGTCAAGAAGTCCTTAGGACGGTCAATAAGTCCTTGGGACGGTCAAGAAGTCCTTAGGACGGTAAAGAAGTCCTTAGGACGGTCAGGAAGTCCTAGGACGGTCAATAAGTCCTTGGACGGTCAAGAAGTCCTTAGGACGGTCAAGAAGTCCTTAGGACGGTCAAGAAGTCCTTAGGACGGTCAAGAAGTCGTAGGAAGGTCAAGAAGTCCTTAGGACGGTCAAGATAGCCTTAGAACGATCAAGAAGTCCTTAGGACTGTCAATAAGTCCTTAAGGATGGTCAGAAGTCTTTAGAACGGTCAAAGAAGTCCTTAGGCCGGTCAAGAAGTCCTAGGACGGTCAAGAAGTCCTTAGGCCGGTCAAGAAGTCCTAGGACGGTCAAGAAATCCTTAGGACGGTCAAGAAGTCCTTAAGGACGGTCAAGAAGTCCTTAGGACGGTCAAGAAGTCCTTAGGAGGGCAAGAAGTCCATGGGACGGTCAATAAGTCCTTAACAAAGGTCAAGAAGTCCTTAGGACGGTTAAGAAGTCCTTAGGACGGTCAGAAGTCCTTAGGACGGTCAAGAAGTCCTCAGGACGGTCAAGAAGTCCTAAGGACGATCAAGAAGTCCTTGGGACGGCAATAAGTCCTTGGGACGGTCAAGAAGTCATTGGGAAGGTCAAAAAGTCCTTTGGAGGGTCAAGAAGTCCTTAGGACGGTCAAGAAGTTCTTGGGACGGTCAAGAAGTCCGTAGGAGGGTCAAAAGTCCTTAGGACGGTCAATAAGTCCTTAAGGACGGTCAAGAAGTCTTAAGGACGGTCAAGAAGTCCTAAGGACGGTCAATAAGTCCTTAGGACGGTCAAGAAGTCCTTAAGGATGGTCAAGAAGTTCTTAGGACGGTTAAGAAGTCCTTAGGACGGTCAGGAAGTCCTTAGGACGGTCAAGAAGTCCTTAGGACGGTCAAGAAGTCCCTAGGACGGTCAATAAGTCCTTAGGACGGTCAAGAAGTCCTTAAGGATGGTCAAGAAGTCTTTAGGACGGTCAAGAAGTCCTTAGGCCGGTCAAGAAGTCCTAGGACGGTCAAGAAGTCCTTAGGCCGGTCAAGAAGTCCTAGGACGGTCAAGAAGTCCTTAGGACGGTCAATAAGTCCTTGGGACGGTCAAGAAGTCCTTAGGACGGTAAAGAAGTCCTTAGGACGGTCAGGAAGTCCTTAGGACGGTCAATAAGTCCTTCGGACGGTCAAGAAGTCCTTAGGACGGTCAAGAAGTCCTAAGGACGGTCAAGAAGTCCTTAGGACGGTCAAGAAGTCCTTAGGACGGTCAAGAAGTCCTAAGGAAGGTCAAGAAGTCCTTAGGACGGTCAAGATATCCTTAGAACGATCAAGAAGTCCTTAGGACTGTCAATAAGTCCTTAGGACGGTCAATAAGTCCTTGGGACGGTCAAGAAGTCCTTAGGACGGTAAAGAAGTCCTCAGGACGGTCAGGAAGTCCTTAGGACGGTCAATAAGTCCTTGGGACGGTCAAGAAGTCCTTAGGAAGGTCAAGAAGTCCTTAGGACGGTCAAGATATCCTTAGAACGATCAAGAAGTCCTTAGGACTGTCAATAAGTCCTTAAGGATGGTCAAGAAGTCTTTAGAACGGTCAAGAAGTCCTTAGGCCGGTCAAGAAGTCCTAGGACGGTCAAGAAGTCCTTAGGCCGGTCAAGAAGTCCTAGGACGGTCAAGAAGTCCTTAGGACGGTCAAGAAGTCCTTAAGGACGGTCAAGAAGTCCTTAGGACGGTCAAGAAGTCCTTAGGAGGGCAAGAAGTCCATGGGACGGTCAATAAGTCCTTAACAAAGGTCAAGAAGTCCTTAAGACGGTTAAGAAGTCCTTAGGACGGTCAGAAGTCCTTAGGACGGTCAAGAAGTCCTCAGGACGGTCAAGAAGTCCTAAGGACGATCAAGAAGTCCTTGGACGGCAATAAGTCCTTGGGACGGTCAAGAAGTCATTGGGAAGGTCAAAAAGTCCTTTGGAGGGTCAAGAAGTCCTTAGGACGGTCAAGAAGTTCTTGGGACGGTCAAGAAGTCCTTAGGAGGGTCAAAAAGTCCTTAGGACGGTCAATAAGTCCTTAAGGACGGTCAAGAAGTCCTTAGGACGGTCAAGAAGTCCTTAAGGATGGTCAAGAAGTTCTTAGGACGGTAAAGAAGTCCTTAGGACGGTCAGGAAGTCCTTAGGACGGTCAAGAAGTCCTTAGGACGGTCAAGAAGTCCTTAGGAGGGCAAGAAGTCCATGGGACGGTCAATAAGTCCTTAACAAAGGTCAAGAAGTCCTTAGGACGGTCAAGAAGTCGTAAGGAAGGTCAGGAAGTCCTTAGGACGGTCAAGAAGTCCTTAGGACGGTCAAGAAGTCCCTAGGACGGTCAATAAGTTCTTAGGACGGTCAAGAAGTCCTTAAGGATGGTCAAGAAGTCTTTAGGACGGTCAAGAAGTCCTTAGGCCGGTCAAGAAGTCCTAGGACGGTCAAGAAGTCCTTAGGCCGGTCAAGAAGTCCTAGGACGGTCAAGAAGTCCTTAGGACGGTCAAGAAGTCCTTAAGGACGGTCAAGAAGTCCTTAGGACGGTCAAGAAGTCCTTAGGACGGTCAGGAAGTCCTTAGGACGGTCAATAAGTCCTTGGGACGGTCAAGAAGTCCTTAGGACGGTCAAGAAGTCCTTAGGACGGTCAAGAAGTCCTTAGGACGGTCAAGAAGTCGTAAGGAAGGTCAAGAAGTCCTTAGGACGGTCAAGATATCCTTAGAACGATCAAGAAGTCCTTAGGACTGTCAATAAGTCCTTAAGGATGGTCAAGAAGTCTTTAGAACGGTCAAGAAGTCCTTAGGCCGGTCAAGAAGTCCTAGGACGGTCAAGAAGTCCTTAGGCCGGTCAAGAAGTCCTAGGACGGTCAAGAAGTCCTTAGGACGGTCAAGAAGTCCTTAAGGACGGTCAAGAAGTCCTTAGGACGGTCAAGAAGTCCTTAGGAGGGCAAGAAGTCCATGGGACGGTCAATAAGTCCTTAACAAAGGTCAAGAAGTCCTTAGGACGGTTAAGAAGTCCTTAGCACGGTCAGAAGTCCTTAGGACGGTCAAGAAGTCCTCAGGACGGTCAAGAAGTCCTAAGGACGATCAAGAAGTCCTTGGGACGGCAATAAGTCCTTGGGACGGTCAAGAAGTCATTGGGAAGGTCAAAAAGTCCTTTGGAGGGTCAAGAAGTCCTTAGGACGGTCAAGAAGTTCTTGGGACGGTCAAGAAGTCCTTAGGAGGGTCAAAAAGTCCTTAGGACGGTCAATAAGTCCTTAAGGACGGTCAAGAAGTCTTAAGGACGGTCAAGAAGTCCTAAGGACGGTCAATAAGTCCTTAGGACGGTCAAGAAGTCCTTAAGGATGGTCAAGAAGTTCTTAGGACGGTTAAGAAGTCCTTAGGACGGTCAGGAAGTCCTTAGGACGGTCAAGAAGTCCTTAGGACGGTCAAGAAGTCCCTAGGACGGTCAATAAGTCCTTAGGACGGTCAAGAAGTCCTTAAGGATGGTCAAGAAGTCTTTAGGGACGGTCAAGAAGTCCTTAGGCCGGTCAAGAAGTCCTAGGACGGTCAAGAAGTCCTTAGGCCGGTCAAGAAGTCCTAGGACGGTCAAGAAGTCCTTAGGACGGTCAATAAGTCCTTGGGACGGTCAAGAAGTCCTTAGGACGGTAAAGAAGTCCTTAGGACGGTCAGGAAGTCCTAGGACGGTCAAGAAGTCCTTAGGACGGTCAAGAAGTCCTTAAGGACGGTCAAGAAGTCCTTAGGACGGTCAAGAAGTCCTTAGGAGGGCAAGAAGTCCATGGGACGGTCAATAAGTCCTTAACAAAGGTCAAGAAGTCCTTAGGACGGTTAAGAAGTCCTTAGCACGGTCAGAAGTCCTTAGGACGGTCAAGAAGTCCTCAGGACGGTCAAGAAGTCCTAAGGACGATCAAGAAGTCCTTGGGACGGCAATAAGTCCTTGGGACGGTCAAGAAGTCATTGGGAAGGTCAAAAAGTCCTTTGGAGGGTCAAGAAGTCCTTAGGACGGTCAAGAAGTTCTTGGGACGGTCAAGAAGTCCTTAGGAGGGTCAAAAAGTCCTTAGGACGGTCAATAAGTCCTTAAGGACGGTCAAGAAGTCTTAAGGACGGTCAAGAAGTCCTAAGGACGGTCAATAAGTCCTTAGGACGGTCAAGAAGTCCTTAAGGATGGTCAAGAAGTTCTTAGGACGGTTAAGAAGTCCTTAGGACGGTCAGGAAGTCCTTAGGACGGTCAAGAAGTCCTTAGGACGGTCAAGAAGTCCCTAGGACGGTCAATAAGTCCTTAGGACGGTCAAGAAGTCCTTAAGGATGGTCAAGAAGTCTTTAGGACGGTCAAGAAGTCCTTAGGCCGGTCAAGAAGTCCTAGGACGGTCAAGAAGTCCTTAGGCCGGTCAAGAAGTCCTAGGACGGTCAAGAAGTCCTTAGGACGGTCAATAAGTCCTTGGGACGGTCAAGAAGTCCTTAGGACGGTAAAGAAGTCCTTAGGACGGTCAGGAAGTCCTTAGGACGGTCAATAAGTCCTTCGGACGGTCAAGAAGTCCTTAGGACGGTCTAGAAGTCCTTAGGACGGTCAAGAAGTCCTTAGGACGGTCAAGAAGTCCTTAGGACGGTCAAGAAGTCCTAAGGAAGGTCAAGAAGTCCTTAGGACGGTCAAGATATCCTTAGAACGATCAAGAAGTCCTCAGGACTGTCAATAAGTCCTTAGGACGGTCAATAAGTCCTTGGGACGGTCAAGAAGTCCTTAGGACGGTAAAGAAGTCCTTAGGACGGTCAGGAAGTCCTTAGGACGGTCAATAAGTCCTTGGGACGGTCAAGAAGTCCTTAGGACGGTCAAGAAGTCCTTAGGACGGTCAAGAAGTCCTTAGGACGGTCAAGAAGTCTTAAGGAAGGTCAAGAAGTCCCTAGGACGGTCAAGATATCCTTAGAACGATCAAGAAGTCCTTAGGACTGTCAATAAGTCCTTAAGGATGGTCAAGAAGTCTTTAGAACGGTCAAGAAGTCCTTAGGCCGGTCAAGAAGTCCTAGGACGGTCAAGAAGTCCTTAGGCCGGTCAAGAAGTCCTAGGACGGTCAAGAAGTCCTTAGGACGGTCAAGAAGTCCTTAAGGACGGTCAAGAGTCCTTAGGATGGTCAAGAAGTCCTTAGGAGGGCAAGAAGTCCATGGGACGGTCAATAAGTCCTTAACAAAGGTCAAGAAGTCCTTAGGACGGTTAAGAAGTCCTTAGGACGGTCAGAAGTCCTTAGGACGGTCAAGAAGTCCTCAGGACGGTCAAGAAGTCCTAAGGACGATCAAGAAGTCCTTGGGACGGCAATAAGTCCTTGGGACGGTCAAGAAGTCATTGGGAAGGTCAAAAAGTCCTTTGGAGGGTCAAGAAGTCCTTAGGACGGTCAAGAAGTTCTTGGGACGGTCAAGAAGTCCTTAGGAGGGTCAAAAAGTCCTTAGGACGGTCAATAAGTCCTTAAGGACGGTCAAGAAGTCTTAAGGACGGTCAAGAAGTCCTAAGGACGGTCAATAAGTCCTTAGGACGGTCAAGAAGTCCTTAAGGATGGTCAAGAAGTTCTTAGGACGGTTAAGAAGTCCTTAGGACGGTCAGGAAGTCCTTAGGACGGTCAAGAAGTCCTTAGGACGGTCAAGAAGTCCCTAGGACGGTCAATAAGTCCTTAGGACGGTCAAGAAGTCCTTAAGGATGGTCAAGAAGTCTTTAGGACGGTCAAGAAGTCCTTAGGCCGGTAAAGAAGTCCTAGGCCGGTCAGGAAGTCCTAGGACGGTCAAGAAGTCCTTAGGACGGTCAATAAGTCCTTGGGACGGTCAAGAAGTCCTTAGGACGGTAAAGAAGTCCTTAGGACGGTCAGGAAGTCCTTAGGACGGTCAATAAGTCCTTCGGACGGTCAAGAAGTCCTTAGGACGGTCAAGAAGTCCTTAGGACGGTCAAGAAGTCCTTAGGACGGTCAAGAAGTCCTTAGGACGGTCAAGAAGTCCTTAGGACGGTCAAGAAGTCCTTAGGACGGTCAAGAAGTCCTAAGGAAGGTCAGAAGTCCTAGTTAGGACGGTCAAGATATCCTTAGAACGATCAAGAAGTCCTTAGGACTGTCAATAAGTCCTTAAGGATGGTCAAGAAGTCTTTAGGCCGGTCAAGAAGTCCTAGGACGGTCAAGAAGTCCTTAGGCCGGTCAAGAAGTCCTAGGACGGTCAAGAAGTCCTTAGGACGGTCAAGAAGTCCTTAAGGACGGTCCAAGAAGTCCTTAGGACGGTCAAGAAGTCCTTAGGAGGGCAAGAAGTCCTTGGGACGGTCAATAAGTCCTTAACAAAGGTCAAGAAGTCCTTAGGACGGTTAAGAAGTCCTTAGGACGGTCAGAAGTCCTTAGGACGGTCAAGAAGTCCTCAGGACGGTCAAGAAGTCCTAAGGACGATCAAGAAGTCCTTGGGACGGCAATAAGTCCTTGGGACGGTCAAGAAATCCTTAGGCCGGTCAAGAAGTCCTAGGACGGTCAGAAGTCCTTAGGCCGGTCAAGAAGTCCAAGGACGGTCAAGAAGTCCTTAGGACGGTCAAAAAGTCCTTAGGACGGTCAATAAGTCCTTAAGGACGGTCAAGAAGTCTTAAGGACGGTCAAGAAGTCCTAAGGAGGGTCAAAAAGTCCTTAGGACGGTCAATAAGTCCTTAAGGACGGTCAAGAAGTCTTAAGGACGGTCAAGAAGTCCTAAGGACGGTCAATAAGTCCTTAGGACGGTCAAGAAGTCCTTAAGGATGGTCAAGAAGTTCTTAGGACGGTTAAGAAGTCCTTAGGACGGTCAGGAAGTCCTTAGGACGGTCAAGAAGTCCTTAGGACGGTCAAGAAGGCCCTAGGACGGTCAATAAGTCTTTAGGACGGTCAAGAAGTCCTTAGGAAGGTCAAGAAGTCGTAAGAAGGTCAAGAAGTCCTTAGGACGGTCAAGAAGTCCTAGGCCGGTCAGGAAGTCCTAGGACGGTCAAGAAGTCCTTAGGACGGTCAATAAGTCCTTGGGACGGTCAAGAAGTCCTTAGGCGGTAAAGAAGTCCTTAGGACGGTCAAGAAGTCCTTAGGACGGTCAAGAAGTCCTTCGGACGGTCAAGAAGTCCTTAGGACGGTCAAGAACTCCTTAGGACGGTCAAGAAGTCCTTAGGACGGTCAAGAAGTCCTTAGGACGGTCAAGAAGTCCTAAGGAAGGTCAAGAAGTCCTTAGGACGGTCAAGATATCCTTAGAACGATCAAGAAGTCCTTAGGACTGTCAATAAGTGCTAAAGGATGGTCAAGAAGTCTTTAGGACGGTCAAGAAGTCCTAGGACGGTCAAGAAGTCCTTAGGCCGGTCAAGAAGTCCTAGGACGGTCAAGAAGTCCTAAGGACGGTCAAGAAGTCCTTAAGGACGGTCAAGAAGTCCTTAGACGGTCAAGAAGTCCTTAGGAGGGCAAGAAGTCCTTGGGACGGTCAATAAGTCCTTAACAAAGGTCAAGAAGTCCTTAGGACGGTTAAGAAGTCCTTAGGACGGTCAGAAGTCCTTAGGACGTCAAGAAGTCATCAGACGGTCAAGAAGTCCTAAGGACGATCAAGAAGTCCTTGGGACGGCAATAAGTCCTTGGGACGGTCAAGAAATCCTTAGGCCGGTCAAGAAGTCCTAGGACGGTCAAGAAGTCCTTAGGCCGGTCAAGAAGTCCAAGGACGGTCAAGAAGTCCTTAGGACGGTCAAAAAGTCCTTAGGACGGTCAATAAGTCCTTAAGGACGGTCAAGAAGTCTTAAGGACGGTCAAGAAGTCCTAAGGAGGGCAAGAAGTCCTTGGGACTGTCAATTAGTCCTTAAGAAAGGTCAAGAAGTTCTTTGGACGGTTAAGAAGTCCTTAGGACGGTCAGGAAGTCCTTAGGACGGTCAAGAAGTCCTTAGGACGGTCAAGAAGTCCCTAGGACGGTCAATAAGTCCTTAGGACGGTCAAGAAGTCCTTAAGGATGGTAAAGAAGTCTTAGGACGGTCAAGAAGTCCTTAGGCCGGTCAAGAAGTCCTAGGACGGTCAAGAAGTCCTTAGGCCGGTCAAGAAGTCCTAGGACGGTCAAGAAGTCCTTAGGACGGTCAATAAGTCCTTGGGACGGTCAAGAAGTCCTTAGACGGTAAAGAAGTCCTTAGGACGGTCAGGAAGTCCTTAGGACGGTCAATAAGTCCTTCGGACGGTCAAGAAGTCCTTAACAAAGGTCAAGAAGTCCTAAGGACGGTTAAGAAGTCCTTAGGACGGTCAGAAGTCCTTAGGACGGTCAAGAAGTCCTCAGGACGGTCAAGAAGTCCTAAGGACGATCAAGAAGTCCTTGGACGGCAATAAGTCCTTGGGACGGTCAAGAAGTCATTGGGGACGGTCAAAAAGTCCTTTGGAGGGTCAAGAAGTCCTTAGGACGGTCAAGAAGTTCTTGGGACGGTCAAGAGTCCTTAGGAGGGTCAAAGTCCTTAGGACGGTCAATAAGTCCTTAGGACGGTCAAGAAGTCTTAAGGACGGTCAAGAATCTTAAGGATGGTCAAGATCTTTAGAACGGTCAAGTATCCTTAGGCCGGTCAAGAAGTCCTAGTACGTCAAGAAGTCCTTAGGCCGGTCAAGAAGTCCAAGGACGGTCAGAAGTCCTTAGGACGGTCAATAAGTCCTTGGGACGTCAAGAAGTCCTTAGGACGGTAAAGAAGTCCTTAGACGGTCAGGAAGTCCTTAGGACGGTCAATAAGTCCTTGGGACGGTCAGAAGTCCTTAGGACGGTCAAGAAGTCCTTAGTCAAGAGTCCTTAGGAAGGTCAAAAGTCCTTAGGACGGTCAAGATCCTTAGAACGATCAAGAAGTCCTTAGGACTGTCAATAAGTCCTTAAGGATGGTCAAAAGTCTTTAGGACGGTCAAGAAGTCCTTAGGCCGGTCAAGAAGTCCTAGGACGGTCAAGAAATCCTTAGGACGGTCAAGAAGTCCATAAGGACGGTAATGAAGTCCTTAGGACGGTCAAGAAGTCCTTAGGAGGGCAAGAAGTCCTTGGACGGTCAATAGTCCTTAACAAAGGTCAGAAGTCCTTAGGACGGTTAAGAAGTCCTTAGGCGGTCAGAATTCCTTAGGACGGTCAGAACTCCTCAGGACGGTCAAGAAGTCCTAAGCACGATCAAGAGTCCTTGGGACGGCAATAAGTCCTTGGGACGGTCAAAGTCATTGGGAAGGTCAAAAAGTCCTTTGGAGGGTCAGAAGTCCTAGGACGTCAAGAAGTTCTTGGGACGGTCAAGAAGTCCTTAGGACGGTCAGAAGTTCTTGGACGGTCAAGAAGTCCTTAGACGGTCAAGATCCTTAGGACGGTCAAGAAGTCCTTAGGAAGGTCAAGAAGTCCTTAGGACGGTCAAGATATCCTTAGAACGATCAAGAAGTCCTTAGGACTGTCAATAAGTCCTTAAGGATGGTCAAGAATCTTTAGGACGTCAAGAAATCCTTAGGCCGGTCAAGAAGTCCTAGGACGGTCAAGAAGTCCTTAGGCCGGTCAAGAAGTCCAAGGACGGTCAAGAAGTCCTTAGGACGGTCAATAAATCCTTGGGACGGTCAAGAAGTCCTTAGGAAGGTAAAGAAGTCTTAGACGGTCAGGAAGTCCTTAGGACGGTCAATAAGTCCTTGGGACGGTCAAGAAGTCCTTAGGACGGTCAAGAAGTCCTTAGGCCGGTCAAGAAGTCCTAGGACGGTCAAGAAGTCCTTAGGCCGGTCAAGAAGTCCAAGGCCGGTCAAGAAGTCCTTAGGACGGTCAATAAGTCCTTGGGACGGTCAAGAAGTCCTTAGGACGGTAAAGAAGTCCTTAGGACGGTCAGGAAGTCCTTAGGACGGTCAATAATCCTTGGACGGTCAAGAAGTCCTTAGGACGGTCAAGAAGTCCTTAGGACGGTCAAGAAGTCCTTAGGAAGGTCAGAAGTCCTTAGGACTGTCAAGATATCCTTATAACGATCAAGAAGTCCTTAGGACTGTCAATAATCCTTAAGGATGGTCAAAAGTCTTTAGGACGGTCAAGAAGTCCTTAGGCCGGTCAAGAAGTCCTATGACGGTCAAGAAGTCCTTAGGCCGGTCAAGAAGTCCTAGGACGGTCAAGAAGTCCTTAGGACGGTCAAAAGTCCTTAAGGACGGTCAAGAAGTCCTTAGGACGGTCAAAAGTCCTTAGGAGGGCAAGAGTCCTTGGGACGGTCAATAAGTCCTTAACAAAGGTCAAGAAGTCCCTTGGAGGTTAAGAAGTCCTTAGGACGGTCAAGAAGTCCTTAGGACGGTCAAGAAGTCCTTAGGACGGTCAAGAAGTCCTTAGGATGGTCAAGAAGTCCTTGGGACGGCAATAAGTCCTTGGGACGGTCAAGAAGTCATTGGGACGGTCAAGAAGTCCTTTGGAGGGCAAGAAGTCCTTAGGACGGTCAAGAAGTCCTTAGGAAGGTCAAGAAGTCCTTAGGATGGTCAAGAAGTCCTTAGGACGGTCAATAAGTCCTTAAGGATGGTCAAGAAGTCTTTAGGACGGTCAAGAAGTCTAAACGGTCAAGAAGTCC
>JAILYF010000396.1:0-41685 GCA_025491095.1 Brachionus asplanchnoidis | reverse complement strand
ATTACTTAAAGTAAGAGAGGATATCTTAGTAATTAGAAAAAACGAACTGAAAGGGACGAAGATGATGGTGGAAATAGAGTACAAAGCTACTCATTTCAGATTCCGGGATTCAACTTAGTATCTGCACTAAGTAAGCGAGTAATGGATTTAGAAAAAGCTAACTTATATGATGGAATAATTGACGATTTGATTGATATTGCTGATAGTTTAGAGGAAGAAATAAAAACCTTAGTTCATCTTTCAAAAGTGAAATAGCACGTATGACACATATGAATAGTAAGTGTGATGAAATTGTTAAACGTGCAACTTCACTTGAGGCAAATGTTGTGAATAAGAATACATGTGGGTCAAGTAGTAAACGCATGGGCTGATGCAGTGACCAAGCCAGGGGCTCTTCCTTTCTCTAAACAACAGCTTGAGATGAGTATATTATTGACAATGGAGAAAGAAGACGAAGAAAGAAGAGCAAAAATGTGGTCATTTTGGCATGAAAGAGAGTGAGAGAGTGATAGGAAAACCATTTAGCCGAAGCAAAAAAATTAAAAAACACGAAAAATTTTACAAAAGTCTATATAAATCCGGATTTAAATGTTAAACAAAGAAACTATCAAAGAGATTATGAAAACAAAGAGAAGTGATGATGATGAGGTGAAAGCAAGAATGAAGAGTTTTGATACTGCATCAGAGTTGATACGGTCCTTTCTTTGGGAAATTTAAAAGAAGCACCGCAAAGTGAGAAAGGAATATGGAATTAACGAGAGAACAGGGAATAACACGCAGTACAGAATTAATAGTTCGAGAGAAATTCTGGTTGGCAATCGAATAGACCGTCGTACACTGCAAACCGCTATGGATCAAGACAGTTCTCTGATAGACCGCGTTACAGTGGACGCGGATATCAGAGATTCTAATCAAATTAAGCAACATAAATTTAAGAGTGTGGTCCCAGATAATAACCAATCTTGAAATTGGGAAAACACTGTCAAAATAGTAATCCACAATTTTTATACAACCAAAGCATAGTCTTACAGAAAAAAATAAAAAAATGTGAAAAATCAGAAAAGGTTTTATTTTGGACCCAAAATCCAAAAGGTAGGTAATAATGTTTCTTTTGTTAATATCTTTCGTGTCTGTACACAAATGCTAAGTCTTTGGTCAAAATGTAGACGAACTTATCGTAGAACAAATACAAAATATCCGGATATTATGTTTTTCACTGAAACTTGGTACACAGATAATAAATACATCTTTTTGACAATTATCGTATATTTAAACAACGTTTTTTTATGCTGAATATATCAACAAAAAGTAAGAAAGAATACAATATCCATTAAATACCTGTACAATTGAACTATCAACAATCGAAAAAATCTCGATACTCAAAATTATCGATGAAGATGCGAACGGAGGGTAAAAAGAAGTCGTCAATAACGATTCTCGGTCTCAAGTACAGTGGCAACGATCGTTAGTCAATTGAACGAGTATTTGACTTACTAAACTTAAGACAACCAAAGCGAATTACTCGACTCAAACAGAGAGATGGTTCTATTCGATATTATAAATCAACGCCGATTATTTGTGATATGCAGAAGAATACCAAGTAGAAATAGCAATAAGATGTTCCCAAAAACTTAAGTTTCTAGACGGGTATGAGGACGTTTATATTAACAAAACCTTACCATTTGCTCATGAAAATCGGTTTCAAGTCTTGCAAAGTTGGAATCAAAGTTGTCGAATTCAACATTAAACACGAATATTTTGAAATCAACTAGTAATCAAATTGAGAAAATCTAAACGAGTCAAAGATGAACCTAAAAACACCAAAATTAAGAACTCAACATCAAACAGAATACCATGAATTCAACTGGTCCTCGACTTGGAAAAAGTCTGAACGAGTCCAAAGAAACCCTTAACAACCACCAAGAATACCCTTAACTCAACCAAATTTGTTTCAAGTCTAGCCAAATTGGATTCAAAGTTAACGAGCTCAACATCAATAAGTTCTCGACCTGGAATGGGTCTGAACGAGTCTAGTATAGAGCCTAAATTAGAACCAATATTCTTCTTCTAGTTTATCTTTACCCCCCTTAATCGATCTAACTGCTCCAGTCAATGAGGTTACTTGCCCTGAAGAAAAATACATTTCGAAGTCAAAGTTTCTACAGTTTTCAACGTGATATCGATACTCTTAATCCAGGAGCGAGACTCAAAGATATTATTGTAAATTTTTATTTTGAATACTTGCAAAGAATTCAAAAAAAAGCATTGACGCTTTTATTATATTTTCAATATATTGTGATTTGAATTCTTTGTACCAGTTTGAGAGACTGTTTTGAGATGTTTGCTCCAAGAAGGAAAAAGATAAAAGCGTCAATGCTTTTTTTTGAATCTTTGCAAGTATTTCAAAATAAAAATTTACAATAATATCTTTGAGTCTCGCTCCTGGATTAAGAGTATCGATATCACGTTGAAAACTGTAGACAACTTTGACTTCGAAATGTATTTTTCTTCAGGGCAAGCAACTTCCTCATTGACTGGAGCAGTTAGATCGATTAAGGGGGGTAAAGATAAACTAGAAGAAGAATTTGGTTCTAATTTAGGCTCTATACTAGACTCGTTCAGACCCATTCCAGGTCGAGGACTTATTGATGTTGAGCTCGTTAACTTTGAATCCAATTTGGCTAGACTTGAAACAAATTTTGGTTGAGTTTAGGGTATTCTTGGTGGTTGTTAAGGGTCTTCTTTGGACTCGTTCAGACTTTTTCCAAGTCGAGGACCAGTTGAATTCAATATTCGTGTTTGATGTTGAGCTCGTTTACTTTGAATCCAATTTGGCTAGACTTGAAACAAATTTTGGTTGAGTTAAGGGTATTCTTGGTGGATGTTAAGGTCTTCTTTGGACTCGTTCAGACTTTTTCCAAGTCGAGGACCAGTTGAATTCAATGTATTCGTGTTTGATGTTGAGTTCTTTAATTTTGGTGTTTTTTTAGGTTCATCTTTGACTCGTTTAGATCTTTCTCTATTTGATTAGTTGATTTCAAAATATTCGTGTTTAATGTTGAATTCGACAACTTTGATTCCAACTTTGCAAGACTTGAAACCGATTTTTCATGAGCAAATGGTAAGGTTTTGTTAATATAAACGTCCTCATACCGTCTAGAAACTTAAGTTTTTGGGAACATCTTATTGCTATTTCTACTTGGTATTCTTCTGCATATCACAAATAATCGGCGTTGATTTATAATATCGAATAGAACCATCTCTCTGTTTGAGTCGAGTAATTCGCTTTGGTTGTCTTAAGTTTAGTAAGTCAAATACTCGTTCAATTGACTTTAGTATAAATTCATCGATTCGTCAAAAATTTTAGTCCAATAAAAATAATTGATTTTTAACCTTGCTTACAGGGATTAACTTATTAGCATTATCCCACAGTTTTGAAATGTCCTAAAAATTTATATGATTTTCATAAATGACATAGCTTTTTTTCTTAAAAACCATAACGTTAACTGTAAGATATTTGCTGATGATACCACTATCATTCTCGGTAGTTCAAATCTAAAGGATTTAACAGATAACTCCAAAATTGTTTAGAACTACTGTACAAATGGTGCTCATTAAATCGTCTTGATATTAACTGGGATAAACTAAAATAATGATTATCCATAACAAAAAAACCTAGAAATACCAGCATCATTTTCTTTTAAATCATTTAAAATTGAGGTTGTACCTCAATTCAAGCTTTTATGTATTATTATAGATAACAAATTAAATTTTAATAGTCACGTTAGCAATCTAAAAGCTACTATTAATAAAAAGCTAAACTCAATTAAGCAATTATTCTTTCTTTCAAAGACCGTCAAAATACAATTCTTTAAAACGTTCATCTTGCCCCACTTTGATTATTGTTTATCACTTGCCATCTATTTTTCCAAACCAGCTATTCAATCTCTATCCAACTCATATTATATTTCACTTTTAATTGATTCACTTCAAAGCCCAAGTTAATTATTCTAATGATTTCAATACAGTTAATAATAATCTTGAAATTCTAGGTCTGTACGGTTTTCAACATAGGCTGATCATTATGCTTTGCTGTTTATATATTTAAAGAACCCAGAATCGCCTCTTCCACTTAAAACTCAACTTACAAATAAATCTTTTAACAAACCATATAATTTAAGAAACAGCAATAAATTTTTTACTCCAAGAAGTTTAGGATTTAATTCTTTTGGTGAATTAACATTTTCTTTTTTTATTCTAAATTTATCAACTCTTTTACACTGAATGATCTAGTTTTAAATTTTTCTCTATTTAGACAAAGAAAAAATAATAATGTAATCTACACTTATTTGAGTTTATTCAAATTTTTCCAAAATTTGACATAGATTACATCTTAATTTTCTTAACTATGTAAAATACAAAAAATAACTTAATAAAAACTAAATCACCCTTCTCTCTTCTTTTCTTTCTACTTATTTTATTTTATTTACTTATTTAAACTATTAAATTTTATAAATCAAAACATTCATTTATATTAAAATTTTACTTTTTTTATTTCTTAAATAAATGAGTGTGTCCACAATGTTCGCATGAAATACTAATGTCTGCTCTAATGTCTGCTCTGGGCACATTGAAAGAAAAAAAAAAAAATTAATTTCAATGTAATTTTAATAAATAAAAAATTTAAAACCTTATATTTAATTACTTCACTAAAATCGATTGTTTATTTTCAACAAATATATATATATTTAATTCATTCGAACTGCTTACGCTAAAATCTCTTGCGAGCCGAATGAAACCATTTATTCTAAAATTTCAAAATAAAAACATTAAAGGAAATAAAAATTAATAAATTCTATATTTAATCAAATTTTTTAAATTCTTCTAAAAATCTCTCAAAATATAAATTTAGGTTGTTCTTCACTCTAATTTTGAACGAACTTTCTTCTAAACTAAGGTCTTTGAGTAAAAATCTGTTTATAAATATCGAGAAGAAATATTGAAACGAGTTTTTGTAGTAACTGTACTTTACGATTGACGGTACGACTAAGCTATTCCGATTTCGCAGCTCATATCTCATATTCAGATCGTAATTGTACTTAAAACTTGTTTTCAACTCAAGGATTGTTTGTTGATTGTAAATATTGTAAATAAATGTTGATAGTCGATAAAAAAAACGATGAATAAGTGTATTTAAGTTTGAATTTCTAATTGGTTGTTAAGAATTAATGTCGCTAATGTTTTGAACAACTGGATTATTTTGAAGAGCTTGAACAAGCATAGGTTGTAATTTTTGTATCGCTTCTTTTGGGAATTAGATGAATAGCGTCATGCAATAGTCCAAGTGTGGTAGATGAACGTTTTGAAGATTTGAGGTTTACTTGAAACGATAGGTGATAATTCTTTGGATTGAAAGAGTCTCTTAGTAATTGATGATTTCAACTCTCTAATGTGATGCATAAAACTTAGGTCATCATCAATCGTTATGCCTTGAAGTTTGAACGATTTTACTATTTAATTTTAGCCTTATCAACAATTAGGAATTCGGGATATTCAATGTTTCTTTTTTTGTGATTATCATCGCTTCAGTTTTTTGCCAATGATTTCTTTTGTTTTAAAGCTGGCACCAGGCTTAAACTCGTTCTACAAGTGTTAAATCGAGTCAACAGTGCTTTTAGTTGTTGGTCTACCATTGGAGGTGTAGTATAATCAGCGAATTTTACATAAAGCTTTTAATATAAAGCGCTAGGTCATTGATGAATATTAAAACAATAATGGGCCTAGAACGCTTTCTTGTGGAACTCCTAATTTAACATATTTCAATTCGGACGCATATTCACCTATTTTAACAAAACTGCTTGCGGTCAGAAAATAAACTCGTAAGGAGGTCAATAGAGTTCTTTTTAAAACCATATCTCTCTAGTTTTAATAGTGTAGTTTGAGTTTACCGTGTCAAATGCTTTCTTAAAGTCAACGAAAATAAAAGACCATCAACCGTTCACTAAGGATTTCATCATTGTGTGAAATTATGGTATGTAGCGCTGTTTCACAGCTTCGACTTGGTCTAAAGCCATGTTGATTATCAATCAATAATCTGTATTTTCACTTCATATAGTTATTGTATTCCTGATTACAAAATTTTAAGTTTTTTTGCATATCTTTCTTATTGTCATTTAGCTTATTGATATTTGTATAACTCGTTGTATGCAGTATTTCGGTTTATCCGTGCATTAGTAGATCCATCAAAACCCGGATAGTAATAGTCTTTTAAAGTAATTTTACCTAGCGGAGCGTGTTGATCGATAATACCATTCAAAGTTCCTTTAAATTGCTCCCGGTCTTTTCGATACATTGATAGTTTCAGTAATTATTTTGATCAATTCACCCTCAATTTTATCTAGTCGCTCGCTAGAGAGTTTCCGACCAACTACCAAATGATCGGTTTTTCTTGATTGATGGAATATCCAACTTTGTAGCTACAAAACAATGGTCACTAAATGGACAGCTAATTACTTTGTTGTCTTTAACAAATGTCCCATTACGTAAATCCAAGTCAATTAGGGTTGTTGATGTTTATTCTCCATTGTTTTATGATAGTAATGGCAAAATGTAAATAATTTTACATTTTTACATCTTCATAGTTTATATTTTCTTATATTTTTTGTGCAATGTTCAGAAAATTTTTATTTTTCATAATAAGATTATTTTTTGTTTTTGGAAGGAGTCAGAATAATTAAAAAGTAATAGACACAATTTAATTATTTTAATAAAATCGTTCTTTGTTTTTTATTTAATGCATTTTAAGCAAAAATATTAGATTAACTTTCTTTTTCACGAAATGTGCTACGGATCGCTAAATTAAACTATACTAAATAGGAGGTATCGGAATCGATCAAGCAATTGAATCTTGGTTTCAGGGTCACAAAATTGATCGAGAGCTTTAAATCCGGATCAACGAATGTCCAAGAAAGCTTTTATAAGCCGGCCAATAGCTATGGTCAATATCCTAATAAAGCCCTCATATCTACTCAATTTTTTAAGGGTAACCAGATTCAGTACAGTTTATTTTATCAAACAACTTTGATTGAAAAATTTTTCGGACCCAGTCAATATTTTGAATCTGAAAGCAATAGAAAAGTTGATATTTCAGTTAATGGCCAATCAACGAGAAACAGCAAAAGTTACTTTAATCAACCGGAAGATGGATGAAAAACTGCTCAAAAATCAAATACTGGCTTAAAACCACTTTCAGTGCTTGTTCATGTTGTTAATGCAGAACTCTTGATATGTGATAAAAGTATGGTCTGAAAGAAAGAATGGTCCGAGGTGATAAATAAGTCAAGATACTAAGGTTTGGAATTCTAATGTTTGGTCACTGTCCGAGAAATACATTTTTTTATTATATTTTTTATTTTATTTACCTTTTAAATTTCTTTTTGTAAAAAACATTTTTGTATATTATTCCAATTCTTAAACTTTTAAAAAGCTGATCAATTTTTTAATCTTATTGTCTATGTGGCAAGAAAACCTTTAAAAACTAAAATTAATTTTAAAAGATAAGAAAATAAATTGTCTGAATTTTTACTACACTTTTATTAAAAAAAATTTTCAAAAATATTATTTGAATAACGTTTAACTAATGTGTTAGAGTCTATAGGTGAATCAAGACAAATTTAAAAAACTAATGTTTAGATAAAAATTCTGACTATATTTTTGAAATTTTTTTTGTATTCGTTTTGAATCATTTTAAGAATATCTTATATGCGAAGTATTCAAAATTTATTAAAATAGAATACAAAAATTTAACCAAAAAAAATTATTTCTTGTTCATGCATGAAAATTAAAAATAAAAAAATTTTTTTGTGGTTATTATTTTTTTAATTTTTCTGACTCCTTCAAAAACAGAAAAAATTAAAAATTTAATTAAAAATTAAATTAAAATTTCTGAAATTTTTGCACAAAAAATACTAGAAAATATGAAAATATTATATGTAAAAATTTTAAATTATTTACATTTCGCCATAGTAATTAGTCTTCGTTCGAGTAGGTCTGTGACAAAGTTGATGAATCCATTTTAGGTCATAAGTATTTTAACTTTTTATTTTCCCCACCAGATAATTTCATGTTAAAATCTCCAGGTATAAAAAGAGGAAAATCAGTGTCAAATGTGAAGATTTGCTCATCTAGCTCATCCAAAAAACCTCATCTGAACAGTCTGGGGGTTTTAACAAAACATAAAATTCATACGCACCTGTTTCTTTTTAATCTGAATTTGTAAATAAATAAGCTCCTCATTCGTTTTACTAACTTATTCACCAGAATATTTATTCAAATTTTAGCATAAACGATAATTCCCCCACCAGCCTTTTACATTGATCTGATTGTGCTCTGTCATAACGATATATTTTATAATTGGATTCATTAGTGATTTTGTTGGATAACTAGTCTCAAGCCTTGTTTCATTTAGACTGATCAGGTCAAAGTTTGCTGAATTTAAAATTTCTTGCACATCAAAATTTTTTACGCACCGAGTTAACATTGAGATGTAAAATGTTGAAGTCTTATTTGGAAAATTTATTTGGGAAAAGAATTGGTCTTTGCCAGTTGTCCAATATTTGATGTTCTTTAACTGATCGAAATTAGGTGCTATTAGATTTGATTTTTCGAACTAGGACAATTGATGGGTCAAAATAAGGATCGTAATTAATAATAGATTTACTTCCACAATTTTAGATAATCAATGACCAATGTAGGGCTTTTTAATCGAAATTTTGGATCAGAAAGAGATCAATATATTGTGTTTGAATTCTTTGTACCAGTTAAGAGACTGTTTTGAGATGTTTGCTCCAATCCAATCAACTATCTATCAACAATCGAAAAAAAATCTCGATACTCAAAATTATCGATGAAGAATGCGAACGGAGGGTAAAAAGAAGTCGTCAAATAACGATTCTCGGTCTCAAGTACAGTGGCAACGATCGTTAGTCAATTGAACGAGTATTTGACTTACAACTTAAGACAACCAAAGCGAATTACTCGACTCAAACAGAGAGATGGTTCTATTCGATATTATAAATCAACGCCGATTATTTGTGATATGCAGAAGAATACCAAGTAGAAATAGCATAAGATGTTCCCAAAAACTTAAGTTTCTAGACGGGTATGAGGACGTTTATATTAACAAAACCTTACCATTTGCTCATGAAAAATCGGTTTCAAGTCTTGCAAAGTTGGAATCAAAGTTGTCGAATTCAACATTAAACACGAATATTTTGAAATCAACTAGTAATCAATAGAGAAAAATCTAAACGAGTCAAAGATGAACCTAAAAAAACACCAAAATTAAAGAACTCAACATCAAACACGAATACCTTGAATTCAACTGGTCCTCGACTTGGAAAAAGTCTGAACGAGTCCAAAGAAGACCCTTAACATCCACCAAGAATACCCTTAACTCAACCAAAATTTGTTTCAAGTCTAGCCAATAGGATTCAAAGTAACGAGCTCAACATCAAACACGAATACTTTGAATTCAACTGGTCCTCGACTTGGAAAAAGTCTGAACGAGTCCAAGAAGACCCTTAACAACCACCAAGAATACCCTAAACTCAACCAAAATTTGTTTCAAGTCTAGCCAAATTGGATTCAAAGTTAACGAGCTCAACATCAATAAGTCCTCGACCTGGAATGGTCTGAACGAGTCTAGTATAGAGCCTAAATTAGAACCAATATTCTTCTTATAGTTTATCTTTACCCCCCCCTTAATCGATCTTACTGCTCCAGTCAATGAGAAGTTACTTGCCCTGAAGAAAAATACATTTCGAAGTCAAAGTTGTCTACAGTTTTCAACGTGATATCGATACTCTTAATCCAGGAGCGAGACTCAAAGATATTATTGTAAATTTTTATTTTGAAGAGCTTGAACAAGCATAGGTTGTAATTTTTTGTATCGCTTCTTTGGGAATAGATGAATAGCGTCATGCAAAAGTCAAGTGTGGTAAGATGAACGTTTTGAAGATTTGAGGTTTTACTTGAAACGATAGGTGATAAATTCTTTGGATTGAAAAGAGTCTCTTAGTAATTGATGATTTCAACTCTCTAATGTGATGCATAAAACTTAGGTCATCATCAATCGTTATGCCTTGAAGTTTGAACGATTTTACTATTTTAATTTTAGCCTTATCAACAATTAGGAATTCGGGATATTCAATGTTTCTTTTTTTTGTGATTATCATCGCTTCAGTTTTTTGCCAATTGATTTCTGTTTTGTTAAAGCGGCACCAGGCTATAAACTCGTTACTACAAGTGTTAAATCGAGTCAACAGTGCTTTTAGTTGTTGGTCTACCATTGAGTAGTATAATCAGCGAATAATTTTACAATAAAGCTTTTAATATAAAGCGCTAGGTCATTGATGAATATTAAAACAATAATGGGCCTAGAACGCTTTCTTGTGGAACTCCTAATTTAACATATTTCAATTCGGACGCATATTCACCTATTTTAACAAACTGCTTGCGGTCAGAAAAATAACTCGTAAGGAGGTCAATAGAGTTCTTTTTAAAACCATATCTCTCTAGTTTTAATAGTAGTAGTTTGAGTTTACCGTGTCAAATGCTTTCTTAAAGTCAACGAAAATAAAAAGACCAATCAACCGTTCACTAAGGATTTCATCATTTGTGAAATTATGGTATGTAGCGCTGTTTCACAGCTTCGACTTGGTCTAAAGCCATGTTGATTATCAATCAATAATCTGTAATTTTCACTTCATATAGTTTATTGTATTCCTGATTACAAAATTTTAAGTTTTTTTGCATATCTTTCTTATTGTCATTTAGCTTATTGATATTTGTATACTCTTTGTATGCAGTATTTCGGTTTATCCGTGCAATTAGTAGATCATCAAACCACGGATAGTAATAGTCTTTTAAATAAATTTTACCTAGCGGAGCGTGTTGATCGATATACCATTCAAAGTTCCTTTAAATTGCTCCCAGGTCTTTTCGATATCCTCATTGATTAGTTTCATTAGATTTATTTTGATCAATTCACCCTCAATTTTATCTAGTCGCTCGCTAGAGAGTTTCCGACCAACTACAAATGATCGGTTTTTCTTGATTGATGGAATATCCAACTTTGTAGCTACAAAACAATGGTCACTAAATGGACAGCTAATTACTTTGTTGTCTTTAACAATGTCCCATTACGTAAATCCAAGTCAATTAGGGTTGTTGATGTTTTATTCTCCATTGTTTTATGATAGTAATGGCAAAATGTAATAATTTTACATTTTTACATCTTCATAGTTTTATATTTTCTTATATTTTTTGTGCAATGTTTCAGAAAATTTTTATTTTTCATAATAAGATTATTTTTTGTTTTTGAAGGAGTCAGAATAAATTAAAAAAAGTAATAGACACAATTTAATTATTTTTAATAAAATCGTTCTTTGTTTTTTTATTTTAATGCATTTTTAAGCAAAAATATTAGATTAACTTTCTTTTTCACGAAATGTGCTACGGATCGCTAAATTAACTATACTAAATAGAGGTATCGGAATCGATCAAGCAAATTGAATCTTGGTCTTCAGGGTCACAAAAATTTGATCGAGAGCTTTAAATCCGGATCAACGAATGTCCAAGAAAAGCTTTTATAAGCCGGCCAATAGCTATGGTCAATATCCTAATAAAGCCCTCATATCTACTCAATTTTTAAGGGTAACCAGGATTCAGTACAGTTTATTTTATCAAACAAACTTTGATTGAAAAATTTTTCGGACCCAGTCAATAGTTTGAATCTGAAAGCAATAGAAAAAGTTGATATTTCAGTTAATGGCCAATCAACGAGAACAGCAAAAGTTACTTTAATCAACCGGAAGATGGATGAAAAACTGCTCAAAAATCAAATACTGGCTTAAAACCACTTTCAGTGCTTGTTCATGTTGTTAATGCAGAACTCTTGATATGTGATAAAAGTAGGTCTGAAAGAAAGAATGGTCCGAGGTGATAAATAAGTCAAGATACTAAGTTTGGAATTCTAATGTTTGGTCACTGTCCGAGAAAATACATTTTTTTATTATATGTTTTTATTTATTTACCTTTTAAATTTCTTTTTGTAAAAAACATTTTTGTATATTATTCCAATTCTTAAACTTTTTAAAAGCTGATCAATTTTTTAATCTTATTGTCTATGTGCAAGAAAAACCTTTAAAAACTAAAATTATTTTTAAAATAAGAAATAAATTGTCTGAATTTTTACTACACTTTTATTAAAAAAATTTTCAAAAATATTATTTTGAATACGTTTAACTAAATGTGTTTAGAGTCTATAGGTGAATCAAGACAAATTTAAAAAACTAATGTTTAGATAAAATTCTGACTATATTTTTGAATTTTTTTTTTGTATTCGTTTTGAATCATTTTTAAGAATTATCTTATATGCGAAGTATTCAAATTTTATTAAAATAGAATACAAAATTTAACCAAAAAAATTATTTCTTGTTCATGCATGAATTAAAAATAAAAATAATTTTTTTGTGGTTATTATTTTTTTAATTTTTCTGACTCCTTTAAAAACAGAAAAAAATTAAAAATTTTTAATTATAAAATTAAAATTAAATATTCTGAAATTTTTGCACAAAAAATACTAGAAAATATGAAAATATTAATATGTAAAAATTTTAAATTATTACATTTCGCCATAGTAATTAGTCTTCGTTCGAGTAGGTTCTGTGACAAGTTGATGAATCCATTTAGGTCATAAAGTCTTTTAACTTTTATTTTCCCCACCAATAATTTCATGTTAAATCTCCAGGTATAAAAGAGGAAAATCAGTGTCAAATGTGAAGATTTGCTCATCGCGCTCCCAAAAACCTTCATCTGTACAGTCTGGGGTTTTTAACAAAACATAAATTCATACGCACCTGTTTCTTTTTAATCTGAATTTGTAATAATAAGCTCTCATCATTCGTTTTACTACTATTCACCAGAATATTTATTCAAATTTTAGCATAAACGATAATTCCCCCACCAGCCTTTTACATTGATCTGATTGTGCTCTGTCATAACGATATATTTTATAATTTGGATTCATTAGTGATTTTGTTGGATAACTAGTCTCAAGCCTTGTTTCATTTAGACTGATCAGGTCAAAGTTTGCTGAATTTAAAATTTCTTGAATTTTATTGGGTAAAAAAATTTAAAGTGAAAACAAAAATACAGCTCATGAGAAAAGTTTATTGATTGATTAATTAGAGTGATTCATGAAGTGACCCATCCGCAATCGTGATGTAGCCATGTAGCCAATAAAAATCCGCTTGATTGTTTTTTTAATAATGTATAATAACTTGTTTAATCCGATAATCCACTAATAGGAAAGATATTTCCATCATAGGTAAATTTTATTCTGCATAAATTAAAAAAATTCTATCTCTCATTCGACTCAATATGATATATTGTGATTTGAATTCTTTGTACCAGTTTAAGAGACTGTTTTGAGATGTTTGCTCCAATACAATCAACTATCTATCAACAATCGAAAAAAAATCTCGATACTCAAAATTATCGATGAAGAATGCGAACGGAGGGTAAAAAGAAGTCGTCAAATAACGATTCTCGGTCTCAAGTACAGTGGCAACGATCGTTAGTCAATTGAACGAGTATTTGACTTACTAAACTTAAGACAACCAAAGCGAATTACTCGACTCAAACAGAGAGATGGTTCTATTCGATATTATAAATCAACGCCGATTATTTGTGATATGCAGAAGAATACCAAGTAGAAATAGCAATAAGATGTTCCCAAAAACTTAAGTTTCTAGACGGGTATGAGGACGTTTATATTAACAAAACCTTACCATTTGCTCATGAAAAATCGGTTTCAAGTCTTGCAAAGTTGGAATCAAAGTTGTCGAATTCAACATTAAACACGAATATTTCGAAATCAACTAGTAATCAAATAGAGAAAGATCTAAACGAGTCAAAGATGAACCTAAAAAAACAAAATTAAAGAACTCAACATCAAACACGAATACCTTGAATTCAACTGGTCCTCGACTTGGAAAAAGTCTGAACGAGTCCAAAGAAGACCCTTAACATCCAGCAAGATACCCTTAACTCAACCAAAATTTGTTTCAAGTCTAGCCAAATTGGATTCAAAGTAAACGAGCTCAACATCAAACACGAATACTTTGAATTCAACTGGTCCTCGACTTGGAAAAAGTCTGAACGAGTCCAAAGAAGACCCTTAACAACCACCAAGAATACCCTAAACTCAACCAAAATTTGTTTCAAGTCTAGCCAAATTGGATTCAAAGTTAACGAGCTCAACATCAATAAGTCCTCGACCTGGAATGGGTCTGAACGAGTCTAGTATAGAGCCTAAATTAGAACCAATATTCTTCTTCTAGTTTATCTTTACCCCCCCCTTAATCGATCTTACTGCTCCAGTCAATGAGGAAGTTACTTGCCCTGAAGAAAAATACATTTCGAAGTCAAAGTTGTCTACAGTTTTCAACGTGATATCGATACTCTTAATCCAGGAGCGAGACTCAAAGATATTATTGTAAATTTTTATTTTGAAGAGCTTGAACAAGCATAGGTTGTAATTTTTTGTATCGCTTCTTTTGGGAAATAGATGAATAGCGTCATGCAAAAGTCAAAGTGTGGTAAGATGAACGTTTTGAAGATTTGAGGTTTTACTTGAAACGATAGGTGATAAATTCTTTGGATTGAAAAGAGTCTCTTAGTAATTGATGATTTCAACTCTCTAATGTGATGCATAAAACTTAGGTCATCATCAATCGTTATGCCTTGAAGTTTGAACGATTTTACTATTTTAATTTTAGCCTTATCAACAATTAGGAATTCGGGATATTCAATGTTTCTTTTTTTTGTGATTATCATCGCTTCAGTTTTTTGCCAATTGATTTCTGTTTTGTTAAAGCGGCACCAGGCTATAAACTCGTTACTACAAGTGTTAAATCGAGTCAACAGTGCTTTTAGTTGTTGGTCTACCATTGAGAGTGTAGTATAATCAGCGAATAATTTTACAATAAAGCTTTTAATATAAAGCGCTAGGTCATTGATGAATATTAAAAACAATAATGGGCCTAGAACGCTTTCTTGTGGAACTCCTAATTTAACATATTTCAATTCGGACGCATATTCACCTATTTTAACAAACTGCTTGCGGTCAGAAAAATAACTCGTAAGGAGGTCAATAGAGTTCTTTTTAAAACCATATCTCTCTAGTTTTAATAGTAGTTTTGAGTTTACCGTGTCAAATGCTTTCTTAAAGTCAACGAAAATAAAAAGACCAATCAACCTTTCACTAAGGATTTCATCATTTGTGAAATTATGGTATGTAGCGCTGTTTCACAGCTTGGACTTGGTCTAAAGCCATGTTGATTATCAATCAATAATCTGTAATTTTCACTTCATATAGTTTATTGTATTCCTGATTACAAAATTTTAAGTTTTTTTGCATATCTTTCTTATTGTCATTTAGCTTATTGATATTTGTATACTCTTTGTATGCAGTATTTCGGTTTATCCGTGCAATTAGTAGATCATCATCAAACCACGGATAGTAATAGTCTTTTAAATAAATTTTACCTAGCGGAGCGTGTTGATCGATAATACCATTCAAAGTTCCTTTAAATTGCTCCCAGGTCTTTTCGATATCCTCATTGATTAGTTTCATTAGATTTTTTTGATCAATTCACCCTCAATTTTATCTAGTCGCTCGCTAGAGAGTTTCCGACCAACTACAAATGATCGGTTTTTCTTGATTGATGGAATATCCAACTTTGTAGCTACAAAACAATGGTCACTAAATGGACAGCTAATTACTTTGTTGTCTTTAACAAATGTCCCATTACGTAAATCCAAGTCAATTAGGGTTGTTGATGTTTTATTCTCCATTGTTTTATGATAGTAATGGCAAAATGTAAATAATTTTACATTTTTACATCTTCATAGTTTTATATTTTCTTATATTTTTTGTGCAATGTTTCAGAAAATTTTTATTTTTCATAATAAGATTATTTTTTGTTTTTGAAGGAGTCAGAATAAATTAAAAAAAGTAATAGACACAATTTAATTTTTAATAAAATCGTTCTTTGTTTTTTTATTTTAATGCATTTTTAAGCAAAAATATTAGATTAACTTTCTTTTTCACGAAATGTGCTACGGATCGCTAAATTAAACTATACTAAATAGGAGTTATCGGAATCGATCAAGCAAATTGAATCTTGGTCTTCAGGGTCACAAAAATTTGATCGAGAGCTTTAAATCCGGATCAACGAATGTCCAAGAAAAGCTTTTATAAGCCGGCCAATAGCTATGGTCAATATCCTAATAAAGCCCTCATATCTACTCAATTTTTTAAGGGTAACCAGGATTCAGTACAGTTTATTTTATCAAACAAACTTTGATTGAAAAATTTTTCGGACCCAGTCAATAGTTTTGAATCTGAAAGCAATAGAAAAAGTTGATATTTCAGTTAATGGCCAATCAACGAGAAACAGCAAAAGTTACTTTAATCAACCGGAAGATGGATGAAAAACTGCTCAAAAATCAAAATACTGGCTTAAAACCACTTTCAGTGCTTGTTCATGTTGTTAATGCAGAACTCTTGATATGTGATAAAAGTATGGTCTGAAAGAAAGAATGGTCCGAGGTGATAAATAAGTCAAGATACTAAGGTTTGGAATTCTAATGTTTGGTCACTGTCCGAGAAAATACATTTTTTTATTATATTTTTTATTTTATTTACCTTTTAAATTTCTTTTTGTAAAAAACATTTTTGTATATTATTCCAATTCTTAAACTTTTTAAAAAGCTGATCAATTTTTTAATCTTATTGTCTATGTGGCAAGAAAAACCTTTAAAAACTAAAATTAATTTTTAAAAGATAAGAAAATAAATTGTCTGAATTTTTACTACACTTTTATTAAAAAAAATTTTCAAAAATATTATTTTGAATAACGTTTAACTAAATGTGTTTAGAGTCTATAGGTGAATCAAGACAAATTTAAAAAACTAATGTTTAGATAAAAATTCTGACTATATTTTTGAAATTTTTTTTTGTATTCGTTTTGAATCATTTTTAAGAATAATCTTATATGCGAAGTATTCAAAATTTAATTAAAATAGAATACAAAAATTTAACCAAAAAAAATTATTTCTTGTTCATGCATGAAAATTAAAAATAAAAATAATTTTTTTGTTTATTATTTTTTTAATTTTTCTGACTCCTTCAAAAACAGAAAAAAATTAAAAATTATTTAATTATAAAAATTAAAATTAAAATTTTCTGAAATTTTTGCACAAAAAATACTAGAAAATATGAAAATATTAATATGTAAAAATTTTAAATTATTTACATTTCGCCATAGTAATTAGTCTTCGTTCGAGTAGGTTCTGTGACAAAGTTGATGAATCCATTTTAGGTCATAAAGTATTTTAACTTTTTATTTTCCCCACCAGATAATTTCATGTTAAAATCTCCAGGTATAAAAAGAGGAAAATCAGTGTCAAATGTGAAGATTTGCTCATCTAGCTCATCCAAAAAACCTTCATCTGAACAGTCTGGGGGTTTTTAACAAAACATAAAATTCATACGCACCTGTTTCTTTTTAATCTGAATTTGTAAATAAATAAGCTCCTCATTCGTTTTACTAACTTTATTCACCAGAATATTTATTCAAATTTTAGCATAAACGATAATTCCCCCACCAGCCTTTTACATTGATCTGATTGTGCTCTGTCATAACGATATATTTTATAATTTGGATTCATTAGTGATTTTGTTGGATAACTAGTCTCAAGCCTTGTTTCATTTAGACTGATCAGGTCAAAGTTTGCTGAATTTAAAATTTCTTGCACATCAAAAATTTTTTTACGCACCGAGTTAACATTGAGATGTAAAATGTTGAAGTCTTATTTGGAAAATTTTATTTTGGGAAAAGAATTGGTCTTTGCCAGTTGTCCAATATTTGATGTTCTTTAACTGATCGAAATTAGGTGCTATTAGATTCTTGATTTTTCGAACTAGGACAATTGATGGGTCAAAATAAGGATCGTAATTAATAATAGATTTACTTCCACAATTTTAGATAATCAATGACCAATGTAGGGCTTTTTAATCGAAAATTTGGATCAGAAAGAGATCAATATATTGTGATTTGAATTCTTTGTACCAGTTTAAGAGACTGTTTTGAGATGTTTGCTCCAATACAATCAACTATCTATCAACAATCGAAAAAAAATCTCGATACTCAAAATTATCGATGAAGAATGCGAACGGAGGGTAAAAAGAAGTCGTCAAATAACGATTCTCGGTCTCAAGTACAGTGGCAACGATCGTTAGTCAATTGAACGAGTATTTGACTTACTAAACTTAAGACAACCAAAGCGAATTACTCGACTCAAACAGAGAGATGGTTCTATTCGATATTATAAATCAACGCCGATTATTTGTGATATGCAGAAGAATACCAAGTAGAAATAGCAATAAGATGTTCCCAAAAACTTAAGTTTCTAGACGGGTATGAGGACGTTTATATAACAAAACCTTACCATTTGCTCATGAAAATCGGTTTCAAGTCTTGCAAAGTTGGAATCAAAGTTGTCGAATTCAACATTAAACACGAATATTTTGAAATCAACTAGTAATCAAATTGAGAAAGATCTAAACGAGTCAAAGATGAACCTAAAAAACACCAAAATTAAAGAACTCAACATCAAACACGAATACCTTGAATTCAACTGGTCCTCGACTTGGAAAAAGTCTGAACGAGTCCAAAGAAGACCCTTAACATCCACCAAGAATACCCTTAACTCAACCAAAATTTGTTTCAAGTCTAGCCAAATAGGATTCAAAGTAAACGAGCTCAACATCAAACACGAATACTTTGAATTCAACTGGTCCTCGACTTGGAAAAAGTCTGAACGAGTCCAAAGAAGACCCTTAACAACCACCAAGAATACCCTAAACTCAACCAAAATTTGTTTCAAGTCTAGCCAAATTGGATTCAAAGTTAACGAGCTCAACATCAATAAGTCCTCGACCTGGAATGGGTCTGAACGAGTCTAGTATAGAGCCTAAATTAGAACCAATATTCTTCTTCTAGTTTATCTTTACCCCCCTTAATCGATCTTACTGCTCCAGTCAATGAGAAGTTACTTGCCCTGAAGAAAAATACATTTCGAAGTCAAAGTTGTCTACAGTTTTCAACGTGATATCGATACTCTTAATTAAGGAGCGAGACTCAAATATTATTGTAAATTTTTATTTTGAAATACTTGCAAAGAATTCAAAAAAAAGCATTGACGCTTTTATATTTTTCCTTCTTGGAGCAAACATCTCAAAACAGTCTCTTAAACTGGTACAAAGAATTCAAATCACAATATATTGATCTCTTTCTGATCCATATTTTCGATTAAAAAGCCCTACATTGGTCATTGATTATCTAAAATTGTGGAAGTAAATCTATTATTAATTACGATCCTTATTTGACCCATCAATTGTCCTAGTTCGAAAAATCAAGAATCTAATAGCACCTAATTTCGATCAGTTAAAGAACATCAAATATTGGACAACTGGCAAAGACCAATTCTTTTCCCAAAATAAAATTTTCCAAATAAGACTTCAACATTTTACATCTCAATGTTAACTCGGTGCGTAAAAAAATTTTTGATGTGCAAGAAATTTTAAATTCAGCAAACTTTGACCTGATCAGTCTAAATGAAACAAGGCTTGAGACTAGTTATCCAACAAAATCACTAATGAATCCAAATTATAAAATATATCGTTATGACAGAGCACAATCAGATCAATGTAAAAGGCTGGTGGGGGAATTATCGTTTATGCTAAAATTTGAATAAATATTCTGGTGAATAAAGTTAGTAAAACGAATGAGGAGCTTATTTATTTACAAATTCAGATTAAAAAGAAACAGGTGCGTATGAATTTTATGTTTTGTTAAAAACCCCCAGACTGTTCAGATGAAGGTTTTTTGGATGAGCTAGATGAGCAAATCTTCACATTTGACACTGATTTTCCTCTTTTTATACCTGGAGATTTTAACATGAAATTATCTGGTGGGGAAAATAAAAAGTTAAAATACTTTATGACCTAAAATGGATTCATCAACTTTGTCACAGAACCTACTCGAACGAAGACTAATTACTATGGCGAAATGTAAATAATTTAAAATTTTTACATATTAATATTTTCATATTTTCTAGTATTTTTTGTGCAAAAATTTCAGAAAATTTTAATTTTAATTTTTATAATTAAATAATTTTTAATTTTTTTCTGTTTTTGAAGGAGTCAGAAAAATTAAAAAAATAATAACCACAAAAAAATTATTTTTTATTTTTAATTTTCATGAACAAGAATAATTTTTTTTGGTTAAATTTTTGTATTCTATTTTAATTAAATTTTGAATACTTCGCATATAAGATTATTCTTAAAAATGATTCAAAACGAATACAAAAAAAAATTTCAAAAATATAGTCAGAATTTTTATCTAAACATTAGTTTTTTAAATTTGTCTTGATTCACCTATAGACTCTAAACACATTTAGTTAAACGTTATTCAAAATAATATTTTTGAAAATTTTTTTTAATAAAAGTGTAGTAAAAATTCAGACAATTTATTTTCTTATCTTTTAAAAATTAATTTTAGTTTTTAAAGGTTTTTCTTGCCACATAGACAATAAGATTAAAAAATTGATCAGCTTTTTAAAAAGTTTAAGAATTGGAATAATATACAAAAATGTTTTTTACAAAAAGAAATTTAAAAGGTAAATAAAATAAAAAATATAATAAAAAATGTATTTTCTCGGACAGTGACCAAACATTAGAATTCCAAACCTTAGTATCTTGACTTATTTATCACCTCGGACCATTCTTTCTTTCAGACCATACTTTTATCACATATCAAGAGTTCTGCATTAACAACATGAACAAGCACTGAAAGTGGTTTTAAGCCAGTATTTTGATTTTTGAGCAGTTTTTCATCCATCTTCCGGTTGATTAAAGTAACTTTTGCTGTTTCTCGTTGATTGGCCATTAACTGAAATATCAACTTTTTCTATTGCTTTCAGATTCAAAACTATTGACTGGGTCCGAAAAATTTTTCAATCAAAGTTTGTTTGATAAAATAAACTGTACTGAATCCTGGTTACCCTTAAAAAATTGAGTAGATATGAGGGCTTTATTAGGATATTGACCATAGCTATTGGCCGGCTTATAAAAGCTTTTCTTGGACATTCGTTGATCCGGATTTAAAGCTCTCGATCAAATTTTTGTGACCCTGAAGACCAAGATTCAATTTGCTTGATCGATTCCGATAACTCCTATTTAGTATAGTTTTTTAGCGATCCGTAGCACATTTCGTGAAAAAGAAAGTTAATCTAATATTTTTGCTTAAAAATGCATTAAAATAAAAAAACAAAGACGATTTTATTAAAAATAATTAAATTGTGTCTATTACTTTTTTTAATTTATTCTGACTCCTTCAAAAACAAAAAATAATCTTATTATGAAAAATAAAAATTTTCTGAAACATTGCACAAAAAATATAAGAAAATATATAAACTATGAGATGTAAAAATGTAAAATTTACATTTTGCCATTACTATCATAAAACAATGGAGAATAAAACATCAACAACCCTAATTGACTTGGATTTACGTAATGGGACATTTGTTAAAGACAACAAAGTAATTAGCTGTCCATTTAGTGACCATTGTTTTGTAGCTACAAAGTTGGATATTCCATCAATCAAGAAAAACCGATCATTTGTAGTTGGTCGGAAACTCTCTAGCGAGCGACTAGATAAAATTGAGGGTGAATTGATCAAAATAAATCTAATGAAACTAATCAATGAGGATATCGAAAAGACCTGGGAGCAATTTAAAGGAACTTTGAATGGTATTATCGATCAACACGCTCCGCTAGGTAAAATTTATTTAAAAGACTATTACTATCCGTGGTTTGATGATGATCTACTAATTGCACGGATAAACCGAAATACTGCATACAAAGTATACAAATATCAATAAGCTAAATGACAATAAGAAAGATATGCAAAAAAACTTAAAATTTTGTAATCAGGAATACAATAAACTATATGAAGTGAAAATTACAGATTATTGATTGATAATCAACATGGCTTTAGACCAAGTCCAAGCTGTGAAACAGCGCTACATACCATAATTTCACAAATGATGAAATCCTTAGTGAACGGTTGATTGGTCTTTTTATTTTCGTTGACTTTAAGAAAGCATTTGACACGGTAAACTCAAACTACTACTATTAAAACTAGAGAGATATGGTTTTAAAAAGAACTCTATTGACCTCCTTACGAGTTATTTTTCTGACCGCAAGCAGTTTGTTAAAATAGGTGAATATGCGTCCGAATTGAAATATGTTAAATTAGGAGTTCCACAAGAAAGCGTTCTAGGCCCATTATTGTTTTTAATATTCATCAATGACCTAGCGCTTTATATTAAAAGCTTTATTGTAAAATTATTCGCTGATTATACTACACTCTCAATGGTAGACCAACAACTAAAAGCACTGTTGACTCGATTTAACACTTGTAGTAACGAGTTTATAGCCTGGTGCCGCTTTAACAAAACAGAAATCAATTGGCAAAAAACTGAAGCGATGATAATCACAAAAAAAAAACATTGAATATCCCGAATTCCTAATTGTTGATAAGGCTAAAATTAAAATAGTAAAATCGTTCAAACTTCAAGGCATAACGATTGATGATGACCTAAGTTTTATCACATTAGAGAGTTGAAATCATCAATTACTAAGAGACTCTTTTCAATCCAAAGAATTTATCACCTATCGTTTCAAGTAAAACCTCAAATCTTCAAAACGTTCATCTTACCACACTTTGACTTTTGCATGACGCTATTCATCTATTTCCCAAAAGAAGCGATACAAAAAATTACAACCTATGCTTGTTCAAGCTCTTCAAAATAAATCCAGTTGTTCAAAACATTAGCGACATTAATTCTTAACAACCAATTAGAAATTCATAACTTAAATACACTTATTCATCGTTTTTTTTATCGACTATCAACATTTATTTACAATATTTACAATCAACAAACAATCCTTGAGGTGAAAACAAGTTTTAAGTACAATTACGATCTGAATATGAGATATGAGCTGCGAAATCGGAATAGCTTAGTCGTACCGTCAATCGTAAAGTACAGTTACTACTACAAAAACTCGTTTCAATATTTCTTCTCGATATTTATAAACAGATTTTTACTCAAAGACCTTAGTTTAGAAGAAAGTTCGTTCAAAATTAGAGTGAAGAACAACCTAAATTTATATTTTGAGAGATTTTTAGAAGAATTTAAAAAATTGATATTAAGAATAGAATTTATTAATTTTTTTTCCTTTAATGTTTTTTATTTTGAAATTTTAGAATAAATGGGTTCATTCGGCTCGCAAGAGATTTTAGCGTAAGCAGTTCGAATGAATTAAATATATATATATTTGTTGAAAATAACAATCGATTTTAGTGAAGTAATTAAATATAAGGTTTTAAATTTTTTATTTATTAAAATTACATTGAAATTAATTTTTTTTTTTTTTCTTTCAATGTGCCCAGAGCAGACATTAGAGCAGACATTAGTATTTCATGCGAACATTGTGGACACACTCATTTATTTAAGAAATAAAAAAAGTTAAATTTTAATATAAATGAATGTTTTGATTTATAAAATTTAATAGTTTAAATAAGTAAAATAAAATAAAATAAGTAGAAAGAAAAGAAGAGAGAAGGGTGATTTAGTTTTATTTTAAGTTATTTTTTTTGTATTTTACATAGTTAAGAAAATTATAGATGTAATCTATGTCAAATTTTGGAAAAATTTGAATAAACTCAAATAAGTGTAGATTTACATTATTATTTTTTCTTTGTCTAAATAGAGAAAAATTTAAAACTAGATCATTCAGTGTAAAAGAGTTGATAAATTTAGAATAAAAAAAGAAAATGTTAATTCACCAAAAGAATTAAATCCTAAACTTCAGGGAGTAAAAAATTTAGTGCAGTTTCTTAAATTATATGGTTTGTTAAAAGATTTATTTGTAATTAGTTGAGTTTTAAGTGGAAGAGGCGATTCTGGGTTCTTTAAAATCTTATAAGATAAACAGCAAAGCATAATGATCAGCCTATGTTGAAAACCGTACAGACCTAGAATTTCAAGATTATTATTAACTGTATTGAAATCATTAGAATAATTAACTTGGGCTTTGAAGTGAATCAATTTAAAAAGTGAAATATATATGAGTTGGATAGAGATTGAATAGCTGGTTTGGAAAAATAGATGGCAAGTGATAAACAATAATCAAAGTGGGGCAAGATGAACGTTTTAAAGAATTGTATTTTGACGGTCTTTGAAAGAAAATAATTGCTTAATTGAGTTTAGCTTTTTATTAATAGTAGCTTTTAGATTGCTAACGTGACTATTAAAATTTAATTTGTTATCTATAATAATACCTAAAATCTTGAATTGAGGTACAACCTCAATTTTAAATGATTTAAAAGAAAATGATGCTGGTATTTCTAGGTTTTTTTTGTTATGGATAATCATTATTTTAGTTTTATCCCAGTTAATATCAAGACGATTTAATGAGCACCATTTGTACAGTAGTTCTAAACAATTTTGGAGTTATCTGTTAAATCCTTTAGATTTGTACTACCGAGAATGATAGTGGTATCATCAGCAAATATCTTACAGTTAACGTTATGGTTTTTAAGAAAAAAAGCTATGTCATTTATGAAAATTAAGAAAAGAGAGGACCTAAAACACTACCCTGTGGAACTACAAGATCTATTTTAGAGAATTCAGAAAGGGTGCCACCGAAGGAAACTGCTTGTTTTCTTCCAAAGAAATAATTTTTGATAAGATCAAGAGCGTTTTCATTAAGCCCAATTCTCTTGAATTTGCAAAGTAAAAGATTTGGATCTACCAAGTCGAAAGCCTTGCGGAAGTCAATAAACAAGAGAAGTGTAATACATTTTTTGTTACGTGCTGCATTAATTTCTGAAATAAGTTCATGTAAGGCTGTTTCACAAGAGTGATCTTCGCGAAATCAATACTGGCATGGAAATAGAATTTTATTTGTGGTCAGGTATAGAGATGATTGTGATGCTATTATCTTTTCAAAAATTTTTGATATTACAGGTAGAACAGAAATTCTTCTGTAATTGTTGATGATTTCGATTGGACCTTTATTTTAAAGATAGCTATTACAATTGCGCATTTCAACTCATCAGGAACTCTGCAATAAGTGATAAAATCATTGATAAGGTCAGTTAATACTGGACCAAGACTTACTGCTGAATCTTTAAAGATTTTGACTGAAATATCAGAGATACCAGGACCATTGCTAGCATCCAATTTACTTATTATTTTTACTATAGACTCGACCGATATTAACTAAAAATCAAAAGTTTTTTCTTTATTTACTAAAAGGACACATGTTAGACAGTTCATTAAAGGTTTCATTTATGGAAGCCATACAGGTCTTTGTATCAAATACTGAATCTGATTTTATATCGGTAAAAAATTATTCAAAAGCTTGCTAATTTCTGAGGCCTCAGAAGCGGAGCTCTTACCGTTGATAATGAAGTTCGGAATGGTACTGTTTTGTTTGTCAGACTTTAATTTTATTGTTGATCTATATAATTCATAGAATTTTTTTGAATTTTGAAAATCATTTAGTTTTTAACACTTGAAATACAGAATTAATTTTTGTTCGGTCAAAGTTTTTATTCTTTTTTTTGTTTCTACAAATGAAAAATAAAAAGAGCGCTCTTGTGTGTTTTTCCACGACTTATAAAAACCATCCTGTATTTTAGAAAGAGAGTTAATTTCTTTATCTGACCATGGGCTTAACGAATTTTTATTATCGATTTTAACTTTTTTATTTGGTGCCATTGAATCTAATATACTTAAATCGAGTTTTTTAGGGAGTTCCATCTATCATTTGGTTGATCAGATGTAGATAAAGAAAGTAAAGATCGAGATTTGAAGTCATGGTGAGATATTTTCTCTGCGATTTTAGATAGATTATTCTCAGATAGATTTCTAACAGATTTATAAAAGGAGGTACTTTTAATTGAGGAAACATCTAGTGTAATTACTAACATTCTATGATCGCTTATAGAGTTATCAATGGATGAAGTCGATTTTATTAGATTTTGGTTATGCAAAACGAGATCTATTTGAGTAGCACTTGTTATGAATTTATTTTCTTTCTGGAAAAATTTGGTTGGACCTCAGACGAAATTTTTTAGTTCATAACTTGAAAGAAAACATTTTAAGATTTCATTTTTTTTTAAAGAATCTATATTAAAATCTCCAATAAGAAAAAGGGTATCTTCGATGTTTATGGTTAAGAGGAAATTTCCAACTTTATCAAGATAATCACTATCATTAATATATCTGTTAGGGGCCTTATAGCATGAAAGAAAATTAAAGCATATTTTTTTAAAATAAATTTGGAAATAAATACTTTCAATTGATGCCAAAATTTTGTTTTTCTTATAGTGTATTCGCATCGAATATAGACAAGAACACCTCCACCTTCTTCATTTTCTCTATCGAAACGTATAATATTGTAAAAGGAATGTTTAAGAGAGGATAAAGGATGGATGAAATCATTATGAAATGTCTCATTTAGCATCACTTTATCAAAAATTCTTAAGTTAAGGACTGAGAATATTTGGTCTTTTTTATTAAAAAATCTGTTAACATTGAAATGGAGAATAGAAAAATTACCTGTCGCTTTAGTTACTTCTATAAGATCGTTAACAAAGTCGGAACTAATTAATTTTGATGATAGATTTAATTTTTCTGTATCTAGTCATAAAGAACATGGGGTAGTAAATAAATTATCGATTCCTTTAATAGAGAGAAGACTTTTAGAGATAATTTCATGAAAAATTAGCTTACGAAAGGCAATATCCTTTACTTTGATCATTTCGGGTGAATTAATATTCAAATTTAAGACTAAAGTTTTTCTTTGAATCAGATTTATTCAAAAAGAAAGCTCTGCAGTGACATTTACTGAAAACTCATTTGTTTCTTCCATTGAATTGCAATGCAAATAAAATCCCATTTCTCCATCTTTTTCATTTAGTTCGATCGAAATGTATTATTCAAGTTTTTGGACAATAAAATTTTTTGAACGTATTCTATAACTTTTTCTGTCCTTAAACAGAGAAAAATTATTTATTTTTAATGGAATAGTGGCCCTAAAATGGCTATCATCATCAAATTCATCTTCATTCACAAAATATCAATAATTTCCTCTTTTGAATAAAGCTCTCCAAATATTTTTTTAATATCTATATCATCATTAATATTGAAAAGCTCAAACTTAGGTTCTAGAAAATCATCTTTAATATTTTGGACAAAAATTATAGCATTTATAATTTTTCGTTTATTAAATTTATGAAGATCAGATTGAAAATGAATATCTAGATTTTTAGCAACATCACAAGTAGCTATATCTAATTTATCTGCCTTCTGAATTCGTTCTTCGAATTCTTTTAATCTAAGACCTCTTTCCATGTCAATCTTTTCCAATAAACCATCATAGTAATCGTCGATCTCTTTATTTAACATTAATTTAACTTCTTCCCTACGAAGATCTTCTTCTCTTTTTAAACTATCATAGCTTTCATCGATGCAATATTTTTGATCATTTTTGTATTTTTGAATCCTTTCATCAATTCATCGTATTGTTTTTTTTTCAATTCAAAAGATTTTTCAATCAAAACCAGCTTATTTCTTGCCATATTCAAGTATTCTTGTCTTGTTATTTCATGTGTTTTGCAAGCTGGACATTGCATTTTATCACTCTTGTATAAAATTTCCTTGTACTTGACCGTAAAGCCGCAAGGTAATATAATGCTTCCATCATTCATTTTATTTTATTTTCTTTAATTTAAAAAAATTTTAATATGTTTTTCCTTTTTTATTGCAGTTTTAGACCAAACCATTAAATTTAATAGAACTGAAGACAAAAAGCTCTTCAGTTCTTTATTTTATTCATAAAACACCAAGATTCATTAAAATTGTATTATTTTTAGATTTAATTTTTATACATAATGTTGAAGATAAATTGGCAAATTGAATTTTATGATCAAATTTGGCTGATCAACCTAAAAAATTATTGTTTAAGAAAAATTTTTTAATTTCAATCAAAGCTTTATTTAATTACTTTTTTGATTTTTTCATTTAAAAAAATCCAAGCATATGCTTCTTTTTCAAGTTTTAATGTTTTTAAAATTTGGAAAATATTACAGTATATATTTCGTTTAATAAATAAACTTTATTGTGTTAAAAATTAAGTTAAAATGACTATTCAAAAAGCACATTTAAGTTTAATTTAAATATTCTTATTTTGATTAAATTAATAATTTAATTCTATTTTTACGATACAATTGATTGTTAACCGCAATGATTTTTTAGAGCAATTATCTTGACTTTAATTATTAAATTGAAGTTTATAAAATTTTAAATCAAATAATTAATTAAAAATAATAAAATTTTTACAAAAATACTATTAAGAGACCAACCAAATATATTTGATTTTTTATGTGTTCATTTTTTTGATACGATTGAGAGTCAATTTGTTTCAAAAAATTTAAAGAATAAATATTTTTATTATGTCTAAAATTAAAGTTTAATGTCAATTTTAATATCAGTCTTTAAAATGCATTTAAGTTTAGTAAAAAAAATTAAATAAGGATTAAATTAATATTTAAATTATTAATCACATTTAACCAAATGTTCATGATTACAAATTCCATTAACTGTATCAAAAAGCATTCCCTTTGGACAGTCAAAATAATGAATCTGTTGGTGTTGAGTTCCATAATAAACACAAACATAAAACTTTTGACAACCACTCTTGATGTCTGGATAATATCCATCTCGGTTGAAACACAAGTTTTCTGCTGGTTGTGTTTTGCCAATGTCATTATCAACTCTGGATGATGGTTGAGTAGAAGTTGTTGATTTTGAAGTACTACCGGGGATTTTCGATGTTGAAGATGAAGAAGATGATGAACTTTTGACACGAATTTCTGTCGACGAAGTTGATACAATATTTGAAGAAGATAAAAAAATTTCTTTGGCTGAATTAATCAATGGATATCTTCCTTGTCCACAAACTGAACCTGAGAAATCATCCAAATCGATAGCCTTTAAAATTTTCTTTCAAAAAAATCAAACAAAAAACAACTATCTAAAATACCCAAAACATGATTCCTCCAAGATTTTTGAATTTTGCATACTCGACTTTTTGTTTCAAACTATTAGAATCATCATATGAGATCCATTGATTGCCTGAATACATGTATGGAACTTTACTTTGAGAATCATACGCTTTGGTCCATGATTTTGAACAAATTTCATAATAAGCTGAATAACCAGCTTCTCTTGTGAACTAAATTTAAAAAATAAAAAATAATTTTTTTGAAATAAATTTTGTTACTGTTTGAGCGATGCCTTTTCCAGAAATTTGGGACCCTACGGAATTTTGGTTTGGATCTGACAGAGTAAGTGATCTTCCATATGTTGCCAAGCCGAGATTTATCTTTTCAGCTGAAAATCCCAATTGAATGTAATAGGATATGGTAAAATCGACATTCAATGTTGATGGACTATATAATGGGGCATTGTGGCCTGTATTTTTATCCCAAGAACCATGATAATCCTTTTTTAATTAAGCTGTTTAGCAAAATATTATTTAAATCAATATTTTTCTATTTACATAGGACATTACATTCAAAAAGTCAAGATTTCTTTTGACATACAAAAAAAATTTGGTTCAAAAATTTTAATAAAATTACTTGGACAATTCAGGTAAATCATAAGAAGAATCAATTTTACTTTTACCCGCAGCCACTGCAGCACTAAGTAATAAATTTTCACTCACAAATCTACTTTTAAGCGCCTTTTTGTGAAAAAATTAATTTTTATTTTTTTAATCTTAAAATCTTTTACCTTGACCAATCTAGTAAATTGACTTTTATATCCCTCTTTTTTAAAAAGAAATTAGAATTTAGCTAATACGTGAATTTAAAAAACTTTACCAGGGTATTCCCAGTCTAAATCAAGTCCATCAAAATTTCTTTCTTTCAAGTAGATCACACTTGTGTCAACAAAACTCTGAATATTTGCATCACTTGATACAACGCTAATGAATGGAGCGGTGCCCATATTATATCCACCAACAGCCAGCATCACTTTCAGATTTGGATTTATTTTTTCAGATCGTTTGTTCTTTCATAAAGACCTTTTGACCATTCATTTGAATCATCGTTCCATTCATACGGCTCTAGCTTGTTATTGACTATTTTTGCAAATGAGTACATGATATGGGTGCACAGAAATGGATCAATATCTTCTGGTAAGGATTTTCCAACACCTGTACGGTACTGAGACCAATTGGTAAAATAACATACCACTCTTTGCTCACAATAGATGACATTTATGCCAGAAAAAATAATGCCTAGTAAAATTAGTTTCATTTTTAAGTGTTAACTTCAAAATTGTTTCCTTCTATTTATATAGGAATTTTTCATAAAAAAATTCAAAATATGATTCATTTTTAATTTGAATTTAATTACTAATTTTTGGCCAATATCAGATAATATCTGGAAATAAAATTTTCCCATTCTTTTTTTTTTTTTGGTTCAGATTTTTGCTCGTACCAAACTAAAAGTCCGTATCTGTATTAAAAGAAATTTTTTAAAAATTCAAGACTTGAGTCACGAATTAGTGTCATTTAGAATATTTTTGTTTAATCATCGGTGTCTAAAAACAATTAAATTATTAATCACAGTTCCAGCTCGATTTTAAACTTTCATATTAATTAAATTTAATTTTTTACCTTGAATAACTTTCATCTTTTTGTTTCAATTCAGTAGCGCCAAACGAAAAAAAATCATTTTTGGTTTTCCATTTTTTGAAAAAATAAAAATTTCGATGCAGGGCTACCTATTTAATAAAATAAAAAAAGATTATTAAAATTATTTTATTATTTTATTACACAAAATAATATTTGTAATCTTTATTTAACTAAAAAAACTTGATTTTGATGTTGACCCGAGGCATACGGTGAAAGTCTTTCAATGTCTTTAAGAATATATTTTATACAGTAGTCATTGCTTAAAAAGCATTAAATCATTAATCACATTTCCAGGTAGATTTTATTCTTCATTTTTATACAAAAATATCATTTTTTTGAGAAAATGTTATTAAAAATGAATCTGTTAAACACCTGTCTATAAAAAATTCGTCCCTAGGTGGATTCGAACCACCAACCTTTCGGTTAACAGCCGAACGCGCTAGCCGATTGCGCCATAGAGACTTGCTTACTCGGAAATAATTAAATTTAAGACTATTTTTATTATTATTATTTATTAAAATTAAAGTCCCATGGACAAGTATAAAAAAAAGAAAAAAAAGTAGAATATAAATAGTTATTATAAAAAATTATTTTAAAAAATTTTATAGTTTATGTAAAAAATAAATTAAATTGGCGATTTATAATTTTTTAACTAAAATTACTGAAATTTTAACTAAATTTACTAAAAAAAAATTTTTTTTCTAAATTTGCATAACTGATATTATTTCTATTAATTTTTCCAAATCGCATTAAAATTATAAATTAAACATAGTTATACTTTAAAAAAAAACAAAAATTTGCAGATAGACGTTTAAGTCGACTTTGATCATTTTGTTAAGCCAGAGAAGGATGTTTTGTATAATTAGAATTTATTTTTGAATTATAACAATATTTGGATAATTAAGAATATTTTGATATGAATTTTGATTAAAATGTGAGTTCTGTAATCTGGTTTCTAATTAAGATCTCAATAATTCTTTGCTTACTACAATTCTGTTTCATTTCGGCACTAAATTTTTATGTTTTTCATTTTTATTTGGTATAGGATAAACACAAAATTTTAAAAAAGCTAAATAAAAAATTAATTTTTTTTAAATTTAATTAAATATTGAAAAAATTAGCATCAAACTTGATTTTTAAAATTAATTCACATTTTTAAATAAATTAAGTTATTTTATGAAATTTAAGTCATTTTATATTCATCTAGAAAAATTGGTTAAAAATCAGTAATTTTAGTTAATGAATTAGCACACGCCAATTAAATTAATTTAATTACAAAAATAATAAAAGACTATCAAAGAAATATGAGAAATGAACGATAAAGTAAATTTTTTATTCTTGAAGTTTCTTTCTGATTTTATAGAATTAAAAAAATAATATAATAAAATTTTTAAAAAAACTAGTAAAATTTATCTTCCATTTTGTTTTTTATTCAAAAATAAATTATTTTTTTTAGTTTCTTTCAGGTCAAAATTATTTTTTATCTTTTTTTGGTACAGATTTTATTTTTCGAATGAGATCACGAAGATCTAATCCTTGTTATTCACATGATTATTGTTTGCCTAAAATATGAAATAACAAATATTTAATTCGAATGCGGCAGGAAAGCCTTTTCATTTTTTTGAAAAATAAAAATATTTTCTTGTATTCAATTGGTAGCGTTAGATGAAATCATTTTGAATATTTATTTAGAGGATTATTTATTTATTTTTAATTTTTGACAAAAATCTCAAGCTTTGTTAAATTAAACTAAACTGTTGACCAAAGGCTAAAATATGTCTTTGGAGCATGTGGTTAAAATTAAGTATGTTTTAACATGAACGAGATTGTGTTTATTGCATGTTTTTTAAAAAAATGGTGCATTGATAGTTTAAATGAAATGACTTATATCACTGCTTATGCGAAAAGCAATGTATCTCCTTTAAATTTGGGAAGATCTAAAAGAAATTCAGATTTTTTGGTGTTATTTAAATTTAATTTTTTTTTATTTTTATTTATAAGAAAAATAAAAATTTGTTTAATTAAATTCACTTAGATAATTTAAAATATTAAATACAAAATAAAAATAAAAATTTAGCTCATTAAGGAATTTGTCTTGTTTGCAATTTGTGAGCGATTGAAATTTTGAAGTTATTTCAATGATAATAATTATCTTTTAATACAATCTTGGCATTTCAACTAATATTACTAACTCAGTTTTAGCTTTTATTAAAATCCTTTTTTATTTTGGTTCAATTAATTTAAACAAATATGAATTTTTTATAATTTTTCCTGCATAAAATACTGTGCATATTTTATTGGCTTTTTTCTTTATTGATTCAATTCCACAAAAAGATTTGCGTCAGCCGGGTATCGAACCCGGATCTGCTGCTTGGGAAGAAGCAATGATACCACTACACCACTGACGCGTTTTCAGGTAAAACTGCTTAATTAAAAGTGCCGCATTATATTTAAATAAAATTCATTTAAATGAGCTAATTAATTTTAATATTAGTATATATCGATTTTCTATGAATAACAAAAACACTTTTTTATATGAACTTAAAAAATCAAATAGTTTAGGCTTAATTTTATTTATTTTAATATATTTTATTATGACTCACCAAAAAAAACCTTGACAGAAATCATTGAAAATATTTATTCAAAAAAAAATAAGTTAAAGAGGAAAATATTTAAAAAATTAAATGTTTTAAAATTAAAATTTAGTAGTCCTAGGGATCACTTAAGACACACTTTTTTTAAAACTCTATAAGTATTCTAGATAATTTTCTTGCGAAAGTGTAATAGAATAATATAATGAGGTTGCTCGTAAATCGAAATCGATCTTTTAAAAGCAATTTTTTGTTTTAAAAAATAAAAGATTCAATTTTTTTTGATTTTGAAATTTTAAAAATTAAGAAAATTAGTCATTTGACTACGCCAAGCGTAATGAAAAAAATGGCAATCTTAATTAAGAAATTAAGTCTAACTCCTTGGTATTGTGAATTTAAAATACAAATTGAACAAAAATTCTTCATTTTTCTATAAATTAAAATTAAAGTTAATTAAAATATTAGAAAAAATTCTTTAACATAGTGCAAATTACTTTGATGCACATTTTTTTTAATAATTTTTCTCATATAAAAAAAGACCAAAAGAAAAAATCAATTAGATTATTGATTTGATTAACAAAAAAATAAAATAAAAATTTATTTTAGGGAAAAAGGTGCAACAAATTATGTTGCACTTTTTTGCTTTATTTTCTAATATTTTTTATTAATTTTAATTTCAATTTTTCATAAAATTTAAAAATTTTGCTCGATTTGAATTTGAAATTCACAACGCCAATTCCTTAAATTTTACCGTTTTTAATCAGTTTGAGTTATTCGAGATCTGCTAAAGTTAAATTCAAATTATATAAAAATCATATTAAAAAAATATTTATTAAAATTTTTACTGGAAATTATTAAATCAAATTAATCTTCTCATTTGTTTTAAACTTGAACAAAATTATTTTTACCTCGTTTCTTCTTTTTATTTTTTTTTTAATTGCATGAATTGATCCTTGAACAGATTGACCATTTGGACCTGTCACATTAGCAGCTTCTAAGCCTTTTTCTCCCACTACAATATCAAATTCAACTTGTTCACCATCAGCTAAACTTTTTCTTATTTGATTTGTATTCTTTTTCAGAATGGCACTCTGATGCACAAATATTTCCTCATTAGTATCATTTCGAGCAATGAAACCATATCCATCTTTCACATTGAACCATTTAACTATTCCAGTTTTTGTCTCTTCTTTCCAATCTAATTTTCCAAATAAATTTGCTACATCCCAATCATCGTTACCTTGATTAAAAATGCAGTTATTAACCTTTAGATTATATTTGGTCGTATTTAAAAATTTAATGCCATCATGAATCTTTACACAATTATTATTGATAATATCTAATTTTTTAATTATGTTCGCAGTTTGATCAATTTTTAGATCGGATATTTCTTGCTCTAGTGAAGAGATTTGTCGAATTTTTTCTTCAAATTCGTTTAATTTTGTTTCTTTTCCTCTTCGATGATTTTTAATAAATTTTCATAATAATCATCAATTTTTTTATCCACAATTAATTTAATTTCCTCCCGACGAATATTTCCTCCCTCAAGTTGATTCTTTAAATTTTCGTAGCTTTCATCTATAAAACTTTTGGGTCACTTTTACAGATTTCAAAATTTTTGAGACACTGCGTGAAAATATTCTTTTTTAGATCAAGATTAATATCATGAATTAGCAGCTTATTTTTTGCCATATTTAGGCACTCTTGGCTCGTTATGCCATTTGATTCGCAAACAGGGCATGAAAATTTGTCACTGTTGTAAAAAATGTCTTTGTATTTGGCAGAAAAACCACATGGCAATGAAATATTTAAGTTATCCATTTTATTTGAAAATAACTGTTAAATTCTAAAGGAGCTTTTATTTAATATCTATAATTAAACTTTAAATCATTTAACCAAGCCCATCAGAATATTTTTTAAAAGCTTAATTTTATAAAAATTTTTTTAACAGAATGCATGAATTTAAAATTCATCAATCAGTTTTTTCAAGGCTATCTAAGATGCAATTTAAAAAATTCAACTTATTTTTTCATTCAATTATTTACAACTAAAAGTTGATAAACGATTTTTTTTAATTATTTTTAATTTTTTTAATGATATTTATTTTATTTTAAAACAAGTCTGATAATTGTGAGTAAAATTATTTTTAACTTATTTCTTTTAAATTTCACAAAACAATCACATGTCTAAAATGACTGATATACAATATTTTAAATTTATGCATATAAAACCTAACATTTTTTTATAATTAATTATTTAACGCCTCGTTACTCGCAATATAAAGCTCTGCTTCTTTATCGTATAGATATTTTTAAATATTAAAAGCGGAAAAAAATTTTGATTGATATCCTGAATCCAAAGCTTTTGATTTATCTCTAGAAAAACATTTTCTTAATAATTTATTTGATATCTATGTTGTATCCAAAAATCTCACTTTTTCTTCAGCAATAAATGAAATTTTTTGTCATTTTTAGCAATTTTTTTCATTATATCTTAGCTGAGTTGTGGTTGTGGTGAAGAGAAAATAATTTGATGAATCATTCTATTTAAAATTACATGCAGAAAAGCATACTAAGTTACCAGAGAAAAAAAGCAATTAAAAGCAGTAAAAAATCATGTTGTTCTAACGCGTTCAAAATGGATAAAAAACGGACTATAAAGGCAAAGAAAAAAAAGAAAAATTTAAAAAATGAGTAAATTCTTGTAAATACATGGAGTAGATAATAAATTTAGTAGTCAAATAATTTTTATTTTTAATTTCAAGAATTTACTCATTTTTTATATTTTTATTTTTTTCTCATTTTAATGCGTTAAAACAATCATGTTTTTATTGCTGTTTTGATGAATGATTTAAAATTTGTAAAATATAACAGTCCATTAGGTTTTAAAATTGGTCAAAATCTAAATTTCTTTTAGCAACCATAAAACATGTATCTTGGTGTAAATAAAAAAAAATTTCAAAAATTTTTTGTTATTTACATTTTTATTTTAACACTGAAAGGCAAACTTTTTAAACCGTAAAAGGCAAAAGTGGTTTTAAAAATATGGTGATACTTTCAATTTCTGCTATAATTAAGCCAAATTTAAGTGTTTTTTTGGCTTTTGTTTTTTGGGGGTGACAAATTAAATTCTTTAAGATGACAAAAATAACTAAAAGTGGTGACTAATTTAATCTGTTTTAGCTGACTTTAAAATACTAATCATTCTGACAAAAAAACTAAACAACTGACAAATTTATATATTGAGATGACTATATAATAATTTTTCATTGACAAAATAAAACCTTATTTGTAGAAAAAAAAAACTAATTTTAGCGACGAAAGTATTTATCTAAATGACAGAATGAATCAATTGATTAGCAAAAAATAAATTTAGATGAAATGTAAAAAAAAAACGATTAATGTTGTTCTTCGTTTTTTTATCTGAGCTTTTGATTTCTTTGGCCTTTAGCCTTCCGCGTTTTCTTGGTAAATCCAATCATCGGAGCATAGATTGGTACTGTACCTTCTAAGATCCGGTAATTTGTTTGCGTCTTCAAGACTAAAATTTGTTCCATTAATATTGGTACGATTATAAATATTTTTTGAGTTAAACGCCGAGTTAAATTCGATTATCCACTTTGTTGGACCAGAAATTGTAAATCGACGTGATTGCATTATTTTCGTTTTGGTTTAAGGCGATATCGAGCGCACTGAACAGTCTTGTGACTGAACAGAGTCTCATAGTATTTTGTCACCCAAATCTTTATTTTCAGCCAATTAATTTATTTGTCATTAAAGGTAGTTAACCCTTTTTGTCATGAAAATTTAATTTTGTTGTCAGTCCATTAAATGATGGCCTTTTTTTACCAATAAAGTTTTATTTTATGTTCGATATGGTTTAATTTCCATATAGTGTTTGAATTTTAAAATGTATCCAATGTTGAAATAACATTAAAAAGAGCGATGTTTCAATTTTTTTTTCTGTTTCAAACAAAAAATAATTTTAAGTTATTTTGAACAAAATCAAGTCAAAAGTAAAATTAAATATTAATCTAAATTAAAAAAAAACATTTGACATAAATTAAACAAATGGACGAAGCATTTTCTTTTAGAGGTCTGGTCAACCATTCCAGGACAAACTACTGATACTTAAAAGAGATGCACAAGTAAGTTATTCTTCTAGTAAGCATCGTGAAGGCTCAGAAGGACCAAATTAAAGAAATGGCAACGTAAATAGTAGATTGAAAGCAAATCCAGTAACAAACATTGCCAACCGGCCCTTTCGTGGGCAATAGTCATCAGCAACAGTAAAAACCAGAGAGCACCATGGTTATGATAGCAAACGTCAGAAAGGAGCTCAGCGAAATCGAAAGAATCTAGAACAACGTGGTTATCTCTGGCGCCGGGTATTCCGAAAGTGAAGACACCGACAAAGAGAGAGTCAACGAGGTACTTGAGGTCCTGAATTTAGGGACCAAGTGAAATACCAGCGTAGAATAAAGTCTGCTAACGGCAGCCACCTGGAAAAGATAGTGGTCACGTTTAAGTAAAAAAAGTTTAAGCACCAAGCAATATCTAAGTCGAAAGATCTGAAAGACCGACGGGCTTCGAGCAGGTCTACGTCAATTCTGATAAGATCCAAGTGAACGAGTTCTCGAGCGTATGAAACTTGAAATCGTTGTTTAAGAGGAGATTTAATTCAAATACAAAAGTTTAAAAGGTTTTGAAATATCTTTAACTAATGGAATCAATTTCGCTTGTGGTGTAAAAAGCCTAAGAAGACCACATGACAATAGACTGGTCCGAAAAATAAATCGCAGAGGCTCTTTAAGATATAATTTCTTAACAAATCGCCGCGTAAATAATGGAACAGCTTATCAATTAATGATGTTAGTGCGCAAACAATAAATAGCTTCAAAGCAGTCATTGACAATGAAGTTTTTGGAATGGTGAAAAGCAAAGTCTGCCAAAGCCTTAGTTTATAAGGCTTAACGCTTTTGAGCGTTAGTTTTAGATAGAAATATCTATACTGCAGATACTACTACTACAATTTTATTTAAAAAAAAATATTTAATTTTTTTAAATTCACAAAAATATTTTTATATCCACAAAAAATTCATAAAAAAAAATTTAACTGACTAAATAATTACAGTGTAACCTCGGTTTTATGAACCCCGGTTGTAACATGACAACCACTTCATAAAACTGAAACTTCATAAGATCGACTTTATGAAGTCACATCATAAAAAAAAATCAGGAAATAGTAAAATTTTTTATTAACTAAATTAAACAAAACGATTATTAATTTTAATTTAAACTGGATGTACTAATTGAATTTTAGTTTACTTTGAACATAATTGTATTTTATATCAAAACTTTATTTTCAAACTTTCTTAGACATTGAAGTAAATCTAACATTTGTTTAGAGGTCCCAACTGTATTATCAAAAAATATTTCTTGACACATTTATTTTAACAAGCCCAGTATCTTCTTTTCATCATTTACTTCCACATTTTCGCACGATTTTGACTCGCTGTCAACCGCTTCGTTCTGATTTGATAGTCTATTTGACAAAACTTCATCTTATAATAATAATAAATAATGTGTACATTTATTTAATAATTGTGTTATTATGTTAAAAAATTGTGGTATTCTACTAAATAATTGTGTCATCGAATTTAATAGGCCCAAAAATAATGACAGTATGAAAAATATAGGCCTATTAGGAATCTTGTTGGTATTCAATTCAAAATATCATTTAAATTCAAAAAGTTTATCCTTAGATATTAAAAAAATCTTTGATTTAATTAAAATAACTGTAATGTAACATGCTTTACATGCAATGTATTTAGTAAATTAAAAAAATTGAAAAAATTTAGATATTTTTTAATAAATTTATTTTATAAAATCTAATTTTTATCATTCAAAATTTTTAATTTAAGAAAGAATGTATAATTTTAAAGCTTTAATAATTTTGAATGATAAAAATAAATTTTTTGAATAATTTAGTAAGGAAATTCAATTGTTTTATTTAAATACTATTTAATAAGCAAAGAAAAGAAACAATTTGATATTTTTTTAATTAATTAATTAATAAAATTTAATTTTTATCTTTCTAAATTATTAAAATTTAAAAATTAAACAGTTTTTAAAAAATTTTGATTTTTTCAAAGGACTCAAGATGGTAATTAATGAAAAATTGGTAATTATTATCAAGAATACTGTTACTGAATTTTTATTATAAATTGTCTTAAATATTTTATCGAATATTAATATTAAAGATAATATTTTAACTTGATTTTTTTTCTTAAAAATAGTTATTTGAATATTCGATAAATTTTTTTTAAATTAAATTACGGAAAATTGAATACTCAAGAAAATATTTAAAATATCGTCAATTAAGGCTAAATTATTGAAAACATAACATTATAAATGATTTGGCTTATTTTGTTTTCAGTAAATTTAAAGAGTGTTGATACGAATTTAAAAATTGGTTAGTTGTTAAATTTAATTAATTTTAAATAATTTAAATTTAATAATTTATTTTCATTCAAGGATTTGTTTCATTTTATGTATTTTTTTTTTACTAAAATAACGTTTTTTTATGTTATTTTTTCATATTATAAAATCAGATTTTAATTTTAAAAAACATAAGAAATTGAAAAAAAAATAATTTATTAAAAAAAAAACATTAATTAAAAAGAATGCAAAATAGAAATTTCTTTATTTTGTTCCTCCATAATAACATTTATTGTTTTTCTGATTTTTGTTATGCATAGTCATTTACTGATCAACGAATATGCCCAATGCGTAAATTCTATGAAATAAAATTTGGAATTCATAGAATTTACGAAAATAAAATGATGAAGAAAGAAAAGTAATTTTTTATTGTTTTTTTAAGGCAGTTCAGCTTTTAGCTGCTTTTAGAGTATTGAGTCGTCATTAGCATCATAATATCCATTTTTTGGATCCATTTATTCTCATGGTTGTAAATTTAAATCCCCAAGCTGGATTATTTTGGGTGAACAATTGTTTTAAATTACGACGTAAGTCTTTCTTTGAATTGGATTATTTGATAGTGAAAATACTGCTCGACTTTTACAGAAAATTCTTGTTTATTACCTATTGGATTACAACACAAAAAGGCCAATGTCAGTTCTCATTCATCTCTGGCTTGTTTCTTAATTTTGTGGCATTAATAGACCATTCAATATTTGGACTATGTATTTTTTGAATAGAGATCAAAATTATCATTATCCTTTAATAAAGAAAAATCATTATACAACTAATTCAATAGTTTTCTCTGTACAACTATCATCTCAATTTCATCTTCTTTTAAATTAAGTTGTCCGAATAACTTTGAAATATTATGACTACTATTTGCAAGCTTTAACTTAGGCTCGATCAAATCATCTAAAATGTTGTGACTAAAATGTATCATGTCAATTGATTTTTTATTTTTTTTATAAAAATCTATCTTTGAATCAATATCTAAATTATTACCAGGACTTAATTTGACCAAGTCTAGTGCCTCTATTTGTTTAATTTTTTCATCCAATTCTTTTAACTTGGCACATTTTTGGTCTCAATCTTTGCCAATAAACCATCATGATATTCATCTATCTCTCATTTAGCATCACTTTGATTTCTTCACGTCGATGGTCAATTTTCTTTTAAAATAATCATAACTCTCATCTAAATAAATCTTTGGCTCATTTTATATTTTTCGAACTCTTCAACAAGTGGTCATAGTGATTTTTTTTCAACTCAAAAGATTCTCATTCAAACCAATTTATTTTTTGTGATGGTCAAACATTCTTTGCTTTTTAAAGCATGTGTTTTCAAACGGACATGGAAATTCATCACAGTTGTAAAAAAGTCTTGGTATTCTGCAGAAAAACCACATGGTAATGAAATGCTCAAATCATCCATTTTGTTACATGATTAAATTTTTCATAATTTTTGGTATTCTTTTCCAATCCCTTCCAAATATATTTTTTTATCCAAACTATTTTACCCTTATTAAAAAAACAATTATTAGCTAAGCCATTTTTTGGTTGCAGCTATAAATTGATTCCATCGTCAATCTTAACACAATAACTATCGATAAGGTCCAATTTTTTAGTTATGTCCATAGATTGCT
>JAILYF010000395.1:0-26509 GCA_025491095.1 Brachionus asplanchnoidis | reverse complement strand
CAAGGACTATTAAAAAGTGAAAGGAAGATCAAATAGTTCACAAGCATGTTCAAGAAGTCACTTTGACATCAAGTCACTTTGACGATCAAGTCACAAACACGATCAAGTCACAAAAACGATCAAGAAATAAAAAACGATCAATTCATGATGATGATCAAGTCACAAGAACGAATGAAGCCGAAAGACGATCAAGACACAGGAAAGATCAAGTGAACAAGATGATCAAGGCCTTAGATCGATTAAGTCACAGGACGAATAACCCAACGACGTTTAAAAGTAACTAGGACGAACAAGAAGTGATTAGTTCTATCAGAAAAGTAAAGGACGTCAACAAGTCATTAGATATTCATGAAGTCGCTTGACGATCAATCAAAAGGGCGAATAAGAACAAATGACGATAAGGATATAAAGGACTATTAAAAAGTGAAAAGGAAGATCAATAAGTCACAAGCATGTTCAAGAAAACACTTGACAATCAAGTCACTTTGACGATCAAGTCAAATACAATCAAGTCACAAAAACGATCAAGAAATAAAAAACGATCAATTCATGATGATCAAGTCACAAGAACGAATGAAGCCGAAACACGATCAAGACACAGGAAAGATCAGTCAACAAAACGATCAAGACCTTAGAACGATTAAGTCACAGGACGATATAAACCCAACGACGTTCAAGAAGTAACTAGGGCGAACAAGAAGTGATTAGTTCTATCATAAAAATAAAAGGACGATCAACAAGTCATATAGATATTCATGAAGTCGCTTGGACGATCAATTCAAAGGGCGAATAAGAACAAATGACGATTAGGAGTATCAAGACTATAAGAAGTGAAAAGGAAGATCAATAAGTCACAAGCATGTTCAAGAAGTCACTTTGACAATCAAGTCACTTTGACGATCAAGTCACAAATACGATCAAGTCACAAAAACGATCAAGAAATAAAAACGATCATTTCATGATGATGATCAAGTCACAAGAACGAATGAAGCCGAAAGACGATCAAACACAGAAAAGATCAAGTCAACAAACGCAAGACCTTAGAACGATTAAGTCACAGGGGCGATATAAGCCCAACGACATTTAAAAAGTAACTAGGACGAACAAGAAGTGATTAGTTCATCATAAAAGTAAAAGGACGTTCAACAAGTCATTTAGATATTCATGAAGTCGCTTGGACGATCAATTCAAAGGGCGAATAAGAAAAATGACGATTAAGGAATATAAAGGACTATTAAAAAGTGAAAAGGAAGATCAATAAGTCACAAGCATGTTCAAGAAGTCACTTTGACAATCAAGTCACTTGACGATCAAATCACAAAGCAATCAAGTCACAAAAACGATCAAGAAATAAAAACTATCATTTTATGATGATGATCAAGTCACAAGAACGAATGAAGCCGAAAAGATCAAGACACAGAAAGATCAAGTCAACAAAACGATCAAGACCTTAGAACGATTAAGTCACAGGGACGAATAAACCCAACGACGTTAAAAGTAACTAGACGAACAAGAAGTGATTAGTTCTATCATAAAAGTAAAAGGACGATCAACAAGTCATAGATATTCATGAAGTCGCTTGACGATCAATTCAAAGGGCGAATAAGAACAAATGACGATTAAGGGTATCAAGGACTATAAAGTGAAAAGGAAGATCAATAAGTCACAAGCATGTTCAAAAAGTCACTTTGACAATCAAGTCACTTTGACGATCAAGTCACAAAAACGATCAAGAAATAAAAAACGATCAAAACATGATGATGATCAAGTCACAAATACAATCAAGTCACAAACGACGAATAAAAACGATCAAGAAGGAACAAGTCACAGAACGAGAACCGAAGATCAACAGAAGATCAAGTCAACAAACGATCAAGACTTAGAACGATTAAGTCACAGGGACGAAATAAACCCAACGACGTTAAGAAGTAACTAGGACGAACAAGAAGTGATTAGTTCTATCATAAAAGTAAAAGGACGATCAACAAGTCATATAGATATTCATGAAGTCGCTTGGATCAATCAAAGGGCGAATAAGAACAAATGACGATTAAGGAATATAAAGGACTATTAAGAAGTGAAAAGGAAGATCAATAAGTCACAAGCATGTTCAAGAAGTCGCTTTGACAAACAAGTCACTTTGACGATCATGTCACAAATACGATCAAGTCACAAAAAACGATCAAGAAATAAAAAACGATCAATTCATGATGATGATCATGTCACAAGAACGAATGAAGCCGAAAGACGATCAAGACACAGGAAAGATCAAGTCACAAAAACGATCAAGACTTAGAACGATTAAGTCACAGGACGAAATAAACCAACGACGTTTAAGAAGTACAAGGACGAACAAGAAGTGATTAGTTCTATCATAAAAGTAAAAGGACGATCAACAATCATTAGATATTCATGAAGTCGCTTTGACGATCAATCAAAAGGGCGAATAAGAACAAATGACGATTAAGGAATATAAAGGACTATTAAAAAGTGAAAAGGAAGATCAATAAGTCACAAGCATGTTCAAGAAGTCACTTTGACAATCAAGTCACAAATACGATCAAGTCACAAAAACGATCAAGAAATAAAAAACGATCAATTCATGATGATGATCAAGTCACAAGAACGAATGAAGCCGAAAGAAGATCAAGAAAAAGGAAAGATCAAGTCAACAAAACGATCAAGACCTTAGAACGATTAAGTCACAGGGACGAAATTAACCCAACGATGTTTAAAAAGTAACAAGGACGAACAAGAAGTGATTAGTTCTATCATAAAAGTAAAAGGACGATCAACAAGACATATAGATATTCATGAAAACGCTTGGACGATCAATTAAAAGGGCGAATAAGAACAAATGACGATTAAGGATATAAAGGACTATAAAGAAGTGAAAAGGAAGATCAATAAGTCACAAGCATGTTCAAGAAGTCACTTTGACAATCAAGTCACTTTGACGATCAAGTCACAAATACGATCAAGTCACAAAAACGATCAAGAATAAAAAACGATCAATTCATGAGGATGATCAGGTCACAAGAACGAATGAAGCCGAAAGACGATCAAGACACAGAAAGATCAAGTGAACAAGACGATCAAGGCCTTAGATCGATTAAGTCACAGGGACGGAATAAACCCAACGACGTTTAAAAAGTAACTAGGACGAACAAGAAGTGATTAGTTCTATCATAAAAGTAAAAGGACGATCAACAAGTTATATAGATATTCATGAAGTCGTTTGGGCGATCAATTAAAAGGGCGAATAAGAGCAAATGAAGATAAGGGAGTATCAAGGACTATAAGAAGTGAAAAGGAAGATCAATAAGTCACAAGCATGTTCAAAAAGTCACTTTGACAATCAAGTCACTTTGACGATCAAGTCACAAATACAATCAAGTCACAAAAACGATCAAGAAATAAAAAACGATCAAAACATGATGATGATCAAGTCACAAACAATGAAAACGAAGAAACGATCAACATGAATGACAGCACAGAAGAGCCGAAGATCAACGTGATCAACAAACGATCAAGACCTTAGAACGATTAAGTCACAGGGACGATAAGCCCAACGACGTTTAAGAATAACAGGACGAACAAGAAGTGATTAGTTCTATCATAAAAGTAAAAGGACGATCAACAAGTCATTTAGATATTCATGAAGTCGCTTTGACGATCAATCAAAAGGGCGAATAAGAACAAATGACGATTAAGGAATATAAAGGACTATTAAAAAGTGAAAAGGAAGATCAATAAGTCACAAGCATGTTCAAGAAGTCACTTTGACAATCAAGTCACTTTGACGATCAAGTCACAAATACAATCAAGTCACAAAAACGATCAAGAAATAAAAAACGATCAATTCATGATGATGATCAAGTCACAAGAACGAATGAAGCCGAAAGACGATCAAGACACAGGAAAGATCAAGTCAACAAAACGATCAAGACCTTAGAACGATTAAGTCACAGGGACGAAATAAACCCAACGACGTTTAAAAAGTAACTAGGACGAACAAGAAGTGATTAGTTCTATCATAAAAGTAAAAGGACGTTCAACAAGTCATTTAGATATTCATGAAGTCGCTTTGACGATCAATCAAAAGGGCGAATAAGAACAAATGACGATTAGGAGTATGGACTATAAAGAAGTGAAAAGGAAGATCAATAAGTCACAAGCATGTTCAAGAAGTCACTTTGACAATCAAGTCACTTTGACATCACAAATACAATCAATCACAAACGATCAAGAAATCGATCACAGATGTCAAGTCACAAATACATCAAGACAAAACGATCAAGAAATAAAAAACGATCAATTCATGATGATGATCAAGTCACAAGAACGAATGAAGCCGAAAGACGATCAAGACACAGGAAAGATCAAGTCAACAAAACGATCAAGACCTTAGAACGATTAAGTCACAGGGACGAATAAACCAACGACGTTAAGAAGTAACTAGGACGAACAAGAAGTGATTAGTTCTATCATAAAAGTAAAAGGACGATCAACAAGTCATTAGATATTCATGAAGTCGCTTGACGATCAATAAAAGGGCGAATAAGAACAAATGACGATAAGGAATATAAAGGACTATAAAAGTGAAAAGGAAGATCAATATCACAAGCATGTTCAAGAAGTCACTTTGACAATCAAGTCACTTTGACGATCAAGTCACAATACGATCAAGTCACAAAAACGATCAAGAAATAAAAAACGATCAATTCATGATGATGATCAAGTCACAAGAACGAATGAAGCCGAAACGATCAAGACACAGGAAAGATCAAGTCAACAAGACGATCAAGACCTTAGAACGATTAAGTCACAGGGACGATATAACCCAACGACGTTAAGAAGTAACAGGACGAACAAGAAGTGATTAGTTCTATCATAAAAGTAAAAGGACGATCAACAAGTCTATAGATATTCATGAAGTCGCTTGGACGATCAATCAAAGGGCGAATAAGAACAAATGACGATTAAGGAATATAAGGACTATAAAAGTGAAAAGGAAGATCAATAAGTCACAAGCATGTTCAAAAAGTCACTTTGACAATCAAGTCACTTTGACGATCAAGTCAAAAATACAATCAAGTCACAAAAACGATCAAGAAATAAAAAACGATCAATTCATGATGATGATCAAGTCACAAGAACGAATGAAGCCGAAAGACGATCAAGACACAGAAAGATCAAGTCAACAAACGATCAAGACCTTAGAACGATTAAGTCACAGGGACGAAATAACCCAACGACGTTTAAGAAGTAACAGGACGAACAAGAAGTGATTAGTTCTATCATAAAAGTAAAAGGACGATCAACAAGTCATATAGATATTCATGAAGTCGCTTGACGATCAATCAAAGGGCGAATAAGAACAAATGACGATTAGGGAGTATCAAGGACTATAAAGAAGTGAAAAGGAAGATCAATAAGTCACAAGCATGTTCAAAAAGTCACTTTGACGATCAAGTCACAAATACAATCAAGTCACAAAAACGATCAAGAAATAAAAAACAATCAATTCATGATGATGATCAAGTCACAAGAACGAATGAAGCCGAAAGACGATCAAGACACAGGAAAGATCAAGTCAACAAACGATCAAGACCTTAGAACGATTAAGTCACAGGGCGAATAACCCAACGACGTTAAGAAGTAACTAGGACGAACAAGAAGTGATTAGTTCTATCATAAAAGTAAAAGGACGATCAACAAGTCATATAGATATTCATGAAGTCGCTTGGACGATCAATTCAAAGGGCGAATAAGAACAAATGACGATTAAGGAATATAAAGGACTATTAAAAAGTGAAAAGGAAGATCAATAAGTCACAAGCATGTTCAAAAAGTCACTTTGACAATCAAGTCACTTTGACGATCAAGTCACAAATCATCAAGTCACAAAAACGATCAAGAAATAAAAAACGATCATTCATGATGATGATCAAGTCACAAGAACGAATGAAGCCGAAAGACGATCAAGACACAGAAAGATCAAGTCAACAAACGATCAAGACCTTAGAACGATTAAGTCACAGGGACGAATAACCCAACGACGTTAAGAAGTAACAGGACGAACAAGAAGTGATTAGTTCTATCATAAAAGTAAAAGGACGTCAACAAGTCATAGATATTCATGAAGTCGCTTGACGATCAATCAAAGGGCGAATAAGAACAAATGACGATTAAGGATATAAAGGACTATTAAAAATGAAAAGGAAGATCAATAAGTCACAAGCATGTTCAAGAAGTCACTTTGACAATCAAGTCACTTTGACGATCAAGTCACAAATACGATCAAGTCACAAAAACGATCAAGAAATAAAAAACGATCAATTCATGATGATGATCACGTCACAAGACAAATGAAGCCAAAAGACGATCAAGACACAGAAAGATCAAGTCAACAAACGATCAAGACCTTAGAACGATTAAGTCACAGGGACGAATAAACCCAACGACGTTTAAGAAGTAACAGGACGAACAAGAAGTGATTAGTTCTATCATAAAAGTAAAAGGACGATCAACAAGTCATAGATATTCATGAAGTCGCTTGACGATCAATCAAAAGGGCGAATAAGAACAAATGACGATTAGGAGTATAAAGGACTATTAAAAAGTGAAAAGGAAGATCAATAAGTCACAAGCATGTTCAAGAAGTCACTTTGACAATCAAGTCACTTTGACATCAAGTCACAAATACGATCAAGTCACAAAAACGATCAAGAAATAAAAAACGATCAATTCATGATGATGATCAGTCACAAGAACGAATGAAGCCGAAAGACGATCAAGACACAGAAAGATCAAGTCAACAAGACGACAAGACCGTAGAACGATTAAGTCACAGGGACGAAATAAACCCAACGACGTTTAAAAGTAACTAGGACGAACAAGAAGTGATTATTTATATCATAAAAGTAAAAGGACGATCAACAAGTCATTTAGATATTCATGAAGTCGCTTGACGATCATCAAAAGGGCGAATAAGAACAAATGACGATTAAGGAGTATAAAGGACTATTAAAAAGTGAAAGAAGATAATAAGTCACAAGCATGTTCAAAAGTCACTTTGACAATCAAGTCACTTGACGATCAAGTCACAAATACATCAGTCACAAAAACGATCAAGAAATAAAACATCATTCATGATGATGATCAAGTCACAAGAACGAATGAAGCCGAAAGACGATCAAGACACAGAAAGATCAAGTCAACAAACGATCAAGACCTTAGAACGATTAAGTCACAGGGACGAATAACCCAACGACGTTTAAAAGTAACTAGGACGAACAAGAAGTGATTAGTTCTATCATAAAAGTAAAAGGACGTTCAACAAGTCATTTAGATATTCATGAAGTCGCTTGACGATCAATCAAAAGGGCGAATAAGAACAATGACGATTAGGAGTACAAGGACTATAAAAAGTGAAAAGGAAGATCAATAAGTCACAAGCATGTTCAAGAAGTCACTTTGACAATCAAGTCACTTTGACGATCAAGTCACAAATACGATCAAGTCACAAAACGATCAAGAAATAAAAACGATCATTTCATGATGATGATCAAGTCATAAGAACGAATGAAGCCGAAAGACGATCAAGACACAGAAAAGATCAAGTCAACAAAACGATCAAGACCTTAGAACGATAAGGTCACAGGGACAAAATAAACCCAACGACGTTTAAAAAGTAACTAGGACGAACAAGAAGTGATTAGTTCTATCATAAAAGTAAAAGGACGATCAACAAGTCATTTAGATATTCATGAAGTCGCTTTGACGATCAATCAAAAGGGCGAATAAGAACAATGACGATTAGGAGTATAAGGACTTAAAAAGTGAAGGGATCAATAAGTCACAGCATGTTCAAAGTCACTTTGACAATCAAGTCCTTTGACGATCAAGTCACAAATACGATCAAGTCACAAAACGATCAAGAAATAAAAACGACTCATTCATGATGATGATCAAGTCACAAGAACGAATGAAGCCGAAAGACGATCAGACACAGAAAATCAAGTCAACAAACGATCAAGACCTTAGAACGATAAGTCACAGGGACAAAATAAACCAACGACGTTTAAAAGTAACTAGGACGAACAAAGTGATTAGTTCTATCATAAATAAAAGGACTCAACAAGTCATTAGATATCATGAAGTCGCTTGGACGATCAATCAAAGGGAATAAGAACAAATGACGATTAGGTATAAGGACTATAAAGAAGTGAAAAGGAAGATCAATAAGTCACAAGCATGTTCAAGAAGTCACTTTGACAATCAAGTCACTTGAACGATCAGTCACAAATACGATCAAGTCACAAAAACGATCAAGAAATAAAAAAACGATCAATTCATGATGATGATCAAGTCACAAACGAATGAGCCGAATGACGATCAGACACAGAAAAGATCAAGTCCCAAGAAGACCAAGACCTTAGAACGATAAGGTCACAGGGACAAAAACCCACGACGTTTAAAAAGGAACTAGACGAACAAGAAGTGATTAGTTCTATCATAAAAGTAAAGGACGATCAACAGTCATTTAGATATTCATGAGTCGCTTGACCGATCATCAAAGGCGAATAAGAACAATTGACGATTTAGGAGTATAAAGGAGTATCAGAAGTGAAAGGAAGTCAATAGTCACAAGCATGTTCAAAAAGTCACTTTGACATCAAGTCACTTTGACGATCGAGTCACAATACAATCAAGTCACAAAACGATCAAGAAATAAAAAACGACAATTCATGATTATGATCAAGTCACAGAACGAATGAGCCGAATGACGATCAAGACACAGGAAAGATCAAGTCAAAAACGATCAAGACCTTGTAACGATTAAGTCACAGTGACGAATAACCCAACGACGTTAGAAGTGACAAGACGAACAAGAAGTGATTAGTTCTATCCTACAAGTAAAAGACGATCGACAAGTCGTTTAGATATCATGAGTCGCTTTGAACGATCAATCAAATGGCGAATAAGAACAATTGACGATTAGGAATATAAGGAGTATTAAAAGTGAAAAGGAAGATCAATAAGTCACAAGCATGTTCAAGAATCCCTTTGACAATCAAGTCACAAATCGATCAAGTCACAAAAACGATCAAGAAATAAAAACGATCAATTCATGATGATGATCAAGTCACAAGAACGATGAAGCCGAATGACGATCAAGACACAGAAAGATCAAGTCAACAAGAACCCAGACCTTAGAACGATTAAGTCACAGGGACGAAATAACCCAACGACGTTTAAAAGTAACTAGGACGAACAGAAGTGATTAGTTCTATCATAAAAGTAAAAGGACGATCAACAGTCAAATAGATATTCATGAAGTCGCTTGGATGATCATTCAAAGGGCGAATAAGAACAAATGACAATTAGGAGTATCAAGGACATAAAGAAGTGAAAAGGAAGATCATAAGTCACCAAGCATGTTCAAGAAGTCACTTTGACAATCAAGTCACTTTGACGATCAGTCACAAATACGATCAATGACAAAAACGATCAGAATAAAACGATCAATTCATGATTATGATCAGTCAACAAGACATCAAGACCTAAGAACGATTAAGTCACAGGGACGAAAGAAACCCAACGACGTTTAAGAAGTAACTAGGACGAACAAGAAGTGATTAGCTCTATCTAAAAGTAAAGGACGATCACAAGTCATATAGATATTCATGAGTCGCTTGAACCGATCAAGTCACTTTGACGATCAAGTCACAAATACAATCAGTCACAAAACGATCAGAAATAAAAAAAACGATCAATTCATGATGATGATCAAGTCACAAGAACGAATGAAGCCGAAAGACGATCAGACACAGGAAAGATCAGTCAACAAAACGATCAATACTTTAGAACGATTAAGTCACAGGGACGATATAAGCCCAACGACGTTCAAGAAGTACAAGGTTTAACAAGAAGTGATTATTCTATCATAAAAGTAAAGGACGATCAACAAGTCATATAGATATTCTGAAGTCGCTTGGACGATCAATTCAAAGGGCGAATAAGAACAAATGACGATTAGGGAGTATCAAGGACAATAAAGAAGTGAAAAGGAAGATCAATAAGTCACAAGCATGTTCAAGAAGTCACTTTGACAGTCAAGTCAATTTGACGATCAAGTCACAAATACAATCAAGTCACAAAAACGATCAAGAAATAAAAACGATCAATTCAGATGATGATCAAGTCAACAAGACGATCAAGACCTAGAACGATTAAGTCACAGGACGAAAGAAACCCAACGACTTTTAAGAAGTTACTAGGACGAACAAGAATGATTAGCTCTATCATAAAGTAAAAGGACATCACAAGTCATATAGATATTCATGAAGTCGCTTGACCGATCAAGTCACTTTGACGATCAAGTCACAAATACAATCAAGTCACAAAACATCAAGAAATAAAAAACGATCAATTCATGCTGATGATCAAGTCACAAGAACGAATGAAGCCGAAAGACGATCAAGACACAGAAAAGATCAAGTCAACAAAACGATCAAACTTTAGAACGTTAAGTCACAGGGACGATATAAGCCCAACGACTTCAGAAGTAACAGGTTGAACAAGAAGTGATTAGTTCTATGATAAAGTAAAAGGACGATCAACAAGTCATATAGATATTCATGAAGTCGCTTGACGATCAATTCAAAGGGCGAATAAAACAAATGACGATTAGGGAGTATCAAGGACAATAAAGAAGTGAAAAGGAAGATCAATAAGTCACAAGCATGTTCAAGAAGTCACTTTGACAATCAAGTCACTTTGACGATCAGTCACAAATACGATCAAGTCAAAAAAACGATCAAAAAATAAAAACGATCAATTCATGATGATGATCAAGTCAACAAGACGATCAGACCTAAGAACGATTAAGTCACAGGGACGAAAGAAACCCAACGACTTTTTAAGAAGTAACTAGGACGAAAAAATGATTAGCTCTATCATAAAGTAAAAGGACGATCAACAAGTCTATAGATATTCATGAAGTCGCTTGACCGATCAAGTCACTTTGACGATCAAGTCACAAATACATCAAGTCACAAAACGATCAAGAAATAAAAACGATCAATTCATGATGATGATCAAGTCACAAGAACGAATGAAGCCGAAAGACGATCAGACACAGAAAAGATCAAGTCAACAAAACGATCAAGACTTTAGAACGATTAAGTCACAGGGACGATATAACCCAACGACGTTCAAGAAGTACAAGGTTGAACAGAAGTGATTAGTTCTATCAAAAAAAAAGGACGATCAACAAGTCATATAGATATTCATGAAGTCGCTGGACGATCATTCAAAGGGCGAATAAGAACAAATGACGATTAGGAGTATCAAAGACAATAAAGAAGTGAAAAGGAAGATCAATAAGTCACAAGCATGTTCAAGAAGTCACTTTGACAATCAAGTCACTTTGACGATCAAGTCACAATACGATCAAGTCACAAAACGATCAAGAAATAAAAACGATCAATTCATGATGATGATCAAGTCAACAAGACGATCAAGACCTTAGAACGATTTAGTCACAGGGACGAAATAAACCCACGACTTTAAGAAGTAACTAGGACGAACAAGAGTGATTAGTTCTATCATAAAGTAAAAGGACGATCAACAAGTCATATAGATATTCATGAAGTCGCTTGACCGATCAAGTCACTTTGACGATCAAGTCACAAATACAATCAAGTCACAAAAACGATCAAGAATAAAACGATCATTCATGATGATGACAAGTCACAGACGATCAAGACCTTAGAACGATTAAGTCACAGGGACGAAAGAAACCTAACGACGTTCAAGAAGTAACAAGGACGAACAATAAGTGATTAGTTCTATCATAAAAGTAAAAGGACGATCAACAAGTCATATAGATATTCATGAGGTCACTTGACCGATCAAGTCACTTTGACGATCAAGTCACAAAAACGATCAAGTCACAAAAACGATCAGGAAATAAAAACGATCAATTCATGATGATGATCAAGTCACAAGAACGAATGAAGCCGAAAGACGATCAAGACACAGGAAAGATCAAGTCAACAAAACGATCAAGACTATAGAACGATTAAGTCACAGGGACGATATAAGCCCAACGACGTTCAAGAAGTAACAAGGTTGAACAGAAGTGATTAGTTCTATCATAAAAGTAAAAGGACGATCAACAAGTCATATAGATATCATGAAGTCGCTTGACCGATCAAGTCACTTTGACGATCAAGTCACAAATACGATCAAGTCACAAAAACGATCAAGAAATAAAAAACGATCAATTCATGATGATGATCAAGTCAACAAGACGATCAAGGCTTTAGAACGATTAAGTCACAGGGACGATATAAGCCCAACGACGTTCAAGAAGTAACAAGGTTGAACAAGAAGTGATTAGTTCTATCATAAAAGTAAAAGGACGATCAACAAGTCATATAGATATTCATGAAGTCGCTTGGACGATCAATCAAAGGGCGAATAAGAACAAATGACGATTAGGGAGTATCAAGGACAATAAGAAGTGAAAAGGAAGATCAATAAGTCACAAGCATGTTCAAGAAGTCACTTTGACAATCAAGTCACTTTGACGATCAAGTCACAATACGATCAAGTCACAAAACGATCAAGAAATAAAAACGATCAATTCATGATGATGATCAAGTCACAAGACGATCAAGACCTTAGAACGATTTAGTCACAGGGACGAATAAACCCAACGTTTAAGAAGTAACTAGGACGAACAAGAAGTGATTAGTTCTATCATAAAGTAAAAGGACGATCAACAAGTCATATAGATATTCATGAAGTCGCTTGACCGATCAAGTCACTTTGACGATCAAGTCACAATACAATCAAGTCACAAAACGATCAAGAAATAAAAAACGATCAATTCATGATGATGATCAAGTCAACAAGACGATCAAGACCTTAGAACGATTAAGTCACAGGGACGAAGAAACCCAACGACGTTTAAGAAGTAACTAGGACGAACAAGAAGTGATTAGCTCTATTATAAAGTAAAAGGACGATCAACAAGTCATATAGATATTCATGAGGTCACTTGACCGATCAAGTCACTTTGACGATCATGTCACAAATACGATCAAGTCACAAAAAACGATCAAGAAATAAAAACCATCATTTTATGATGATGATCAAGTCACAAGAACGAATGAAGCCGAATGACGATCAAGACACAGGAAAGATCAAGTCACAAGACGATCAAGACCTTAGAGCGATTTAGTCCAGGGACGATATAAGCCCAACGACGTTCAAGAAGTAACAAGGACGAACAAGTGATTAGTTCTATCATAAAAGTAAAGGACGATCAACAAGTCATATAGATATTCATGAAGTCGCTTGACCGATCAAGTCACTTTGACGATCAAGTCACAAATACGATCAAGTCACAAAAATCAGAAATAAAAACGATCAATTCATGATGATGATCAAGTCAACAAGACGATCAAGACCTTAGAGCGATTTAGTCACAGGGACGAAATAAACCCAACGACGTTTAAGAAGTAACTAGGACGAACAAGAAGTGATTAGTTCTATCATAAAAGTAAAAGGACGATCAACAAGTCAAATAGATATTCATGAAGTCGCTTGACCGATCAAGTCACTTTGACGATCAAGTCACAAATACAATCAAGTCACAAAAACGATCAAGAAAAAAAACGATCAATTCATGATGATGATCAGTAAACAAGACGATCAACCTTAGAACGATTAAGTCACAGGGACGAAAGAAACCCACGACGTTTAAGAAGTAACTAGGACGAACAAGAAGTGATTAGCTCTATCATAAAAGTAAAAGGACGATCAACAAGTCATATAGATATTCATGAGGTCACTTGACCGATCAAGTCACTTTGACGATCAAGTCACAAAACGATCAAGTCACAAAAACGATCAGAAATAAAAAACGATCAATTCATGATGATGATCAGTCACAAGAATGATGAAGCCGAAGACGATCAAGACACAGGAAGATCAAGTCAACAAAACGATCAAGACTTTAGAACGATTAAGTCACAGGGACGATATAAGCCCAACGACGTTCAAGAAGTAACAGGGTTGAACAAGAAGTGATTAGTTCTATCATAAAAGTAAAAGGACGATCAACAAGTCATATAGATATTCATGAAGTCGCTTGGACGATCAATTCAAAGGGCGAATAAGAACAAATGACGATTAGGGAGTATCAAGACAATAAGAAGTGAAAAGGAAGATCAATAAGTCACAAGCATGTTCAAGAAGTCACTTTGACAATCAAGTCACTTTGACGATCAAGTCACAAACGATCAAGTCACAAAAAAGATCAAGAATAAAAAACGATCAATTCATGATGATGATCAAGTCAACAATACGATCAAGACCTAAGAACGATTAATCACAGGGACGAAAGAACCCAACGACGTTTAAGAAGTAACTAGGAACAAGAGTGATTAGCTCTATCATAAAAGTAAAAGGACGATCAACAAGTCATATAGATATTCATGAAGTCGCTTGACCGATCAAGTCACTTTGATGATCAAGTCACAAATACAATCAAGTCACAAAAACGATCAAGAAATAAAAAACGATCAATTCATGATGATGATCAAGTCACAAGAACGAATGAAGCCGAAAGACGATCAAGACACAGAAAGATCAAGTCAACAAGAAGACCAAGACCTTAGAACGATTAAGTCACAGGGACGAAATAAACCCAACGACGTTTAAAAGTAACTAGGACGAACAAGAAGTGATTAGTTCTATCATAAAAGTAAAAGGACGATCAACAAGTCAAATAGATATTCATGAAGTCGCTTGGACGATCAATTCAAAGGCGAATAAGAACAAATGACATTAGGAGTATCAAGGACAATAAAGAGTGAAAAGGAAGATCAATAAGTCACAAGCATGTTCAAGAAGTCACTTTGACAATCAATCACTTTGACGATCAGTCACAAATACGATCAAGTCACAAAAACGATCAAGAAAAAAAACGATCAATTCATGATGATGATCAAGTCACAAGAACGAATGAAGCCGAATGACGATCACACAAAAGATCAAGTCAACAAGACGATCAAGACCTTAGAGCGATTTAGTCACAGGGACGATATAAGCCCAACGACGTTCAAGAAGTAACAAGGACGAACAATAAGTGATTAGTTCTATCATAAAAGTAAAAGGACGATCAACAAGTCATATAGATATTCATGAAGTCGCTTGACCGATCAAGTCACTTTGACGATCAAGTCACAAATACGATCAAGTCACAAAAACGATCAAGAAATAAAAAACGATCAATTCATGATGATGATCAAGTCAACAAGACGATCAAGACCTTAGAGCGATTTAGTCACAGGGACGAAATAAACCCAACGACGTTTAAGAAGTAACTAGGACGAACAAGAAGTGATTAGTTCTATCATAAAAGTAAAAGGACGATCAACAAGTCATATAGATATTCATGAAGTCGCTTGACCGATCAAGTCACTTTGACGATCAAGTCACAAATACAATCAAGTCACAAAAACGATCAAGAAATAAAAAACGATCAATTCATGATGATGATCAAGTAAACAAGACGATCAAGACCTTAGAACGATTAAGTCACAGGGACGAAAGAAACCCAACGACGTTTAAGAAGTAACTAGGACGAACAAGAAGTGATTAGCTCTATCATAAAAGTAAAAGGACGATCAACAAGTCATATAGATATTCATGAGGTCACTTGACCGATCAAGTCACTTTGACGATCAAGTCACAAAAACGATCAAGTCACAAAAACGATCAAGAAATAAAAAACGATCAATTCATGATGATGATCAAGTCACAAGAACGAATGAAGCCGAATGACGATCAAGACACAGAAAAGATCAAGTCAACAAGACGATCAAGACCTTAGAGCGATTTAGTCACAGGGACGATATAAGCCCAACGACGTTCAAGAAGTAACAAGGACGAACAATAAGTGATTAGTTCTATCATAAAAGTAAAGGACGATCAACAAGTCATATAGATATTCATGAAGTCGCTTGGACGATCAATTCAAAGGGCGAATAAGAACAAATGACGATTAGGGAGTATCAAGGACAATAAAGAAGTGAAAAGGAAGATCAATAAGTCACAAGCATGTTCAGAAGTCACTTTGACAATCAAGTCACTTTGACGATCAAGTCACAAATACGATCAAGTCACAAAAACGATCAAGAAATAAAAAACGATCAATTCATGATGATGATCAAGTCAACAATACGATCAAGACCTAAGAACGATTAAGTCACAGGGACGAAAGAAACCCAACGACGTTTAAGAAGTAACTAGGACGAACAGAAGTGATTAGCTCTATCATAAAGTAAAAGGACGATCAACAAGTCATATAGATATTCATGAAGTCGCTTGAACCGATCAAGTCACTTTGACGATCAAGTCACAAATACAATCAAGTCACAAAAACGATCAAGAAATAAAAAACGATCAATTCATGATGATGATCAAGTCACAAGAACGAATGAAGCCGAAAGACGATCAAGACACAGAAAAGATCAAGTCAACAAGAAGACCAAGACCTTAGAACGATTAAGTCACAGGGACGAAATAAACCCAACGACGTTTAAAAGTAACTAGGACGAACAAGAAGTGATTAGTTCTATCATAAAAGTAAAAGGACGATCAACAAGTCAAATAGATATTCATGAAGTCGCTTGGACGATCAATTCAAAGGGCGAATAAGAACAAATGACAATTAGGGAGTATCAAGGACAATAAAGAAGTGAAAAGGAAGATCAATAAGTCACAAGCATGTTCAAGAAGTCACTTTGACAATCAAGTCACTTTGACGATCAAGTCACAAATACGATCAAGTCACAAAAACGATCAAGAAATAAAAAACGATCAATTCATGATGATGATCAAGTCAACAAGACGATCAAGACCATATAACGATTAAGTCACAGGGACGAAAGAAACCCAACGACGTTTAAGAAGTAACTAGGACGAACAAGAAGTGATTAGCTCTATCATAAAAGTAAAAGGACGATCAACAAGTCATATAGATATTCATGAGGTCACTTGACCGATCAAGTCACTTTGACAATCAAGTCACAAAAACGATCAAGTCACAAAAACGATCAGGAAATAAAAAACGATCAATCATGATGATGATCAAGTCACAAGAACGAATGAAGCCGAAAGACGATCAAGACACAGAAAAGATCAGTCAACAAGAGACCAAGACCTTAGAACGATTAAGTCACAGGGACGAAATAAACCCACGACGTTTAAAAGTAACTAGGACGAACAAGAAGTGATTAGTTCTATCATAAAAGTAAAAGGACGATCAACAAGTCAAATAGATATTCATGAAGTCCTTGGACGATCAATTCAAAGGGCGAATAAGAACAAATGACGATTAGGGAGTATCAAGGACTATAAAGAAGTGAAAAGGAAGATCAATAAGTCACAAGCATGTTCAAAAAGTCACTTTGACAATCAAGTCACTTTGACGATCAAGTCACAAATACAATCAAGTCACAAAAACGATCAAGAAATAAAAAACGATCGATTCATGAAGATGATCAAGTCAACAAGACGATCAAGACCATATACGATTAATCACAGGGACGAAAGAAACCCAACGACGTTTAAGAAGTAACTAGGACGAACAAGAGTGATTAGCTCCATCATAAAGTAAAGGACGATCAACAAGTCATATAGATATTCATGAAGTCGCTTGACCGATCAAGTCACTTTGACGATCAAGTCACAATACAATCAAGTCACAAAAACGATCAAGAAATAAAAAACGATCAATTCATGATGATCAAGTCACAGGAACGAATGAAGCCGAAAGATCAAGACACAGAAAAGATCAAGTCAACAAAACGATCAAGACATTAGACGATTAATTCACAGGGACGATATAAGCCCAACCACGTTCAAGAAGTAACAAGGTTGAACAAAAGTGATAGTTCTATCATAAAAGTAAAGGACGATCAACAAGTCATATAGATATCATGAAGTCGCTTGGACGATCAATTCAAAGGGCGAATAAGAACAAATGACGATTAGGGAGTATCAAGGACAATAAAGAAGTGAAAAGGAAGATCAATAAGTCACAAGCATGTTCAAGAAGTCACTTTGACGATCAAGTCACAAAAACGATCAAGAAATAAAAAACGATCAATTCATGATGATGATCAAGTCAACAAGACGATCAAGACCTAAGAACGATTAAGTCACAGGGACGAAAGAAACCCAACGACGTTTAAGAAGTAACTAGGACGAACAAGAAGTGATTAGCTCTATCATAAAAGTAAAGGACGATCAACAAGTCATATAGATATTCATGAAGTCGCTTGGACGATCAATTCAAAGGCGAATAAGAACAAATGACGATTAGGGATATCAAGGACAATAAAGAAGTGAAAAGGAAGATCAATAATCACAAGCATGTTCAAGAAGTCACTTTGACAATCAAGTCACTTTGACGATCAAGTCACAAATACGATCAAGTCACAAAACGATCAAGAAATAAAAACGATCAATTCATGATGATGATCAAGTCAACAAGACGATCAAGACCTTAGAACGATTTAGTCACAGGACGAAATAACCCAACGACGTTTTAAAGTAACTAGGACGAACAAGAAGTGATTAGTTCTATCATAAAGTAAAAGGACGATCAACAGTCAAATAGATATCATGAAGTCGCTTGACCGATCAAGTCACTTTGACGATCAAGTCACAAATACAATCAAGTCACAAAAACGATCAAGAAATAAAAACGATCAATTCATGATGATGATCAAGTCAACAAGACGATCAAGACCTTAGACGATTTAGTCACAGGGACGAAAGAAACCCACGACGTTTAAGAATACTAGGACGAACAAGAAGTGATTAGCTTTATCATAAAAGTAAGGACGATCAACAAGTCATATAGATATTCATGAGGTCACTTGACCGATCAAGTCACTTTGACGATCAAGTCACAAAAACGATCAAGTCACAAAACGATCAGGAAAAAAAAACGATCATTCATGATGATGATCAAGTCACAAGAACGAATGAACCGAAAGACGATCAAGACACAGGAAAGATCAAGTCAACAAAACGATCAAGACTATAGAACGATTAAGTCACAGGGACGATATAAGCCCAACGACGTTCATGAAGTAACAAGGACGAACAAGAAGTGATTAGTTCTATCATAAAGTAAAAGGACGATCAACAAGTCATATAGATATTCATGAAGTCGCTTGACCGATCAATCACTTTGACGATAAGTCACAAATACAATCAAGTCACAAAAACGATCAAGAAATAAAAAACGATCAATTCATGATGATGATCAATCAACAAGACGATTAAGACCTTAGAGCGATTTAGTCACAGGACGAAATAACCCAACGACGTTTAAGAAGTACTAGGACGAACAAGAAGTGATTAGTTCCATCATAAAAGTAAAAGGACGATCAACAAGTCATATAGATTCATGAAGTCGCTTGACCGATCAAGTCACTTTGACGATCAGTCACAAATACAATCAAGTCACAAAAACGATCAAGAAATAAAAACGATCAATTCATGATGATGATCAAGTCAACAAGACGATCAAGACCTTAGAACGATTAGTCACAGGACGAAAGAAACCCAACGACGTTTAAGAAGTAACTAGGACGAACAAGAAGTGATTAGCTTTATCATAAAAGTAAAAGCACGATCCACAATCATATATATTCATGAGTCATTGACCGATCAAGCCACTTTGACGATCAAGTCACAAAACGATCAAGTCACAAAACGATCAGGAAATAAAAACGATCATTCATGATGATGATCAAGTCACAAACGAATGAAGCCGAAAGACGATCAAGACAGGAAAGATCAAGTCAACCAAACGATCAAGACTTTAGAACGATTAAGTCACAGGGACGAAATAACCCAACGACGTTTAAAAGTAATTAGACGACAAGAAGTGATTATTCTATCATAAAAGTAAAAGGACGATCAACAAGTCAAATAGAATTCATGAAGTCGCTTGGACGATCAATTCAAAGGGCGAATAAGAACAAATGACGATTAGGGAGTATCAAGGACAATAAAGAAGTGAAAGGAAGATCAATAATCACAAGCATGTTCAAGAGTCACTTTGACATCAAGTCACTTTGACGATCAAGTCACAAATACGATCAAGTCACAAAACGATCAAGAAATAAAAACGATCATTCATGATTATGATCAAGTCAACAAGACGATCAGACCTAAGAACGATTAAGTCACAGGGACGAGAACCCAACGACGTTTAAGAAGTAACTAGGACGCCAAGAAGTGATTAGCTCTATCATAAAAGTAAAGGACGATCAACAAGTCATATAGATATTCATGAAGTCGCTTTGACGATCAATCAAAAGGGCGAATAAGAACAACGACGATTAAGGAATAAAGGAGTATTAAAAAGTGAAAGGAAGATCAATAAGTCACAAGCATGTTCAAGAATCACTTTGCATCAAGTCACTTTGACGATCAAGTCACAAATACAATCAAGTCACAAAAACGATCAAGAAATAAAACGATCAATTCATGATGATGATCAAGTAACAAGAACGAATGAAGCCGAATGACGATCAAGACACAGAAAGATCAGTCAACAAGAGACCAAGACCTTAGAACATTAAGTCACAGGGACGAAATAAACCCAACGACGTTTAAAAGTAACTAGGACGAACAAGAGTGATTAGTTCTATCATAAAAGTAAAGGACGATCAACAAGTCTATAGATATTCATGAAGTTGCTTGGACGATCAATTCAAAGGGCGAATAAGAACAAATGACGATTAGGGATATCAAGGACAAGAAAGAAGTGAAAAGGAAGATCAATAAGTCACAAGCATGTTCAAGAAGTCACTTTGACATCAAGTCACTTTGACGATCAAGTCACAAATACGATCAAGTCACAAAAACGATCAAGAAATAAAAACGATCAATTCATGATGATGATCAGTCCAACAGACGATCAAGACCATAGAACGATTAAGTCACAGGGACGAAAGAAACCCACGACGTTTAAGAAGTAACTAGACAAAAAGTGATTAGCTCTATCATAAAATAAAAGGACATCAACAGTCATATAGATTTCATGAGTCACTTGACCGATCAAGTCACTTTGACGATCAGTCACAAAAACGATCAAGTCACAAAAACGATCAGGAAATAAAAACGATCAATTCATGATGATGATCAAGTCACAAGAACGAATGAAGCCGAAAGACGATCAAGACACAGGAAAGATCAAGTCAACAAAACGATCAAGACTTTAGAACGATTAAGTCACAGGGACGAAATAAACCCAATGACGTTTAAAAGTAATTAGGACGAACAAGAAGTGATTAGTTCTATCATAAAAGTAAAGGACGACATCAACAGTCAAATAGATATTCATGAAGTCGCTTGGACGATCATTCAAAGGGCGAATAAGAACAAATCAATTAGGGAGTATCAAGGACAGTAAGAGTGAAAAGGAAGATCAATAGGTCACAAGCATGTTCAAGAAGTCACTTGACAATCAGTGTCACTTTGACGATCAAGTCACAAATACGATCAAGTCACAAAAACGATCAAGAATAAAAAACGATCAATTCATGATGATGATCAAGTCAACAAGACGATCAAGACCTAAGAACGATTAGTCACAGGGACGAAAGAAACCCAACGACGTTTAAGAAGTAACTAGACGAACAGAAGTGATTAGCTCTATCAAAAAGTAAAAGGACGATCAACAGTCATATAGATTTCATGAAGTCGCTTTGACGATCAATCAAAGGGCGAATAAGAACAAATGACGATTAAGGAATATAAAAGTATTAAAAGTGAAAAGAAGATCAATAAGTCCAAGCATGTTCAAGAAGTCACTTTGACAATCAAGTCACTTTGACGATCAAGTCACAAATACAATCAAGTCACAAAAACGATCAAGAAATAAAAACGATCATTCATGATGATGATCAGTCACAAGAACGAATGAAGCCGAATGACGATCAAGACACAGAAAAGATCAAGTCACAAGAAGACCAAGACCTTAGAACGATTAAGTCACAGGGACGAATAAACCCAACGACGTTTAAAAGTAACTAGACGAACAAGAAGTGATTAGTTCTATCATAAAAGTAAAGGACGATCAACAAGTCATAGATATTCATGAAGTTGCTTGACGATCAATTCAAAGGGCGAATAAGAACAAATGACGATTAGGGATATCAAGGACAATAAAGTGAAAAGGAAGATCATAAGTCACAAGCATGTTCAAGAAGTCACTTTGACAATCAAGTCACTTTGACGATCAAGTCACAAATACGATCAAGTCACAAAAACGATCAAGAAATAAAAAACGATCAATTCATGATGATGATCAAGTCAACAAGACGATCAAGACCATAGAACGATTAAGTCACAGGGACGAAAGAAACCCACGACGTTTAAGTAACTAGGACGAACAAGAAGTGATTAGCTCTATCATAAAGTAAAAGGACGTTCACAAGTCATATAGATATTCATGAAGTCGCTTTGACGATCAATCAAAGTGGCGAATAAGAACAATTGACGATTAAGGAATATAAAGGAGTATTAAAAAGTGAAAAGGAAGATCAATAAGTCCAAGCATGTTCAAGAATCACTTTGACAATCAAGTCACTTTGACGATCAGTCACAAATACAATCAAGTCACAAAAACGATCAAAAATAAAAAACGATCAATTCATGATGATGATCAAGTCACAAGAACGAATGAAGCCGACGATCAAGACACAGAAAATCAAGTCAACAAGAAGACCAAGACCTTAGAACGATTAAGTCACAGGGACGAAATAAACCCAACGACGTTTAAAGTACTAGGACGAACAAGAAGTGATTAGTTTCTATCATAAAAGTAAAAGGACGATCAACAAGTCATTAGATTTCATGAAGTTGCTTGGACGATCAATTCAAAGGGCGAATAAGAACAAATGACGATTAGGAGTATCAAGACTAAAGAGTGAAAGGAAGATCAATAAGTCACAAGCATGTTCAAGAAGTCACTTTGACAATCAAGTCACTTTGACGATCAAGTCACAAATACGATCATCACAAAAGATCAAGAAATAAAAAACGATCAATTCATGATGATGATCAAGTCAACAAGACGATCAAGACCATAGAACGATTAAGTCACAGGGACGAAAGAAACCCAACGACGTTTAAGAAGTAACTAGGACGAACAAGAAGTGATTAGCTCTATCATAAAAGTAAAAGGACGATCAAGTCATATAATATTCATGAGGTCACTTGACCGATCAAGTCACTTTGACGATCAAGTCACAAAACGATCAAGTCACAAAAACGATCAGGAAATAAAAAACGATCAATTCATGATGGTGATCAAGTCACAAGAATGAAGCCGAAAGACGATCAAGACACAGAAAGATCAATCAACAAAACGATCAAGACTTTAGAACGATTAGTCACAGGACGAAATAACCCAACGACGTTTTAAAGTAATTAGGACGAACAAGAAGTGATTATTCTATCATTAAAGTAAAAGGACGATCAACAAGTCAAATAGATATTCATGAAGTCGCTTGGACGATCAATTCAAAGGGCGAATAAGAACAAATGACAATTAGGAGTATCAAGGACAATAAGAAGTGAAAAGGAAGATCATAAGTCACAAGCATGTTCAAGAAGTCACTTTGACAATCAAGTCACTTTGACGATCAAGTCACAAATACGATCAAGTCACAAAAACGATCAAGAAATAAAAACGATCATTTCATGATGATGATCAAGTCAACAAGACGATCAAGACCTAGAACGATTAAGTCACAGGATGAAAGAAACCCAACGACGTTTAAGAAGTAACTAGGACGAACAAGAAGTGATTAGCTCTATCATAAAAGTAAAAGGACGATCAACAAGTCATATAGATATTCATGAAGTCGCTTTGACGATCAATCAAAAGGGCGAATAAGAACAAATGACGATTAAGGAATATAAAGGAGTATTAAAAAGTGAAAAGGAAGATCAATAAGTCCACAAGCATGTTCAAGAAGTCACTTTGACAATCAGTCACTTTGACGATCAAGTCACAAATCATCAAGTCACAAAACGATCAAGAAAAAAAACGATCAATTCATGATGATGATCAAGTCACAAGAACGAATGAAGCCGAATGACGATCAAGACACAGAAAAGATCAGTCAACAAGAACCAAGACCTTAGAACGATTAAGTCACCGGGACGAACTAAACCCAACGACGTTTAAAAGTAACTAGACGACGAAGTGATTAGTTCTATCATAAAGTAAAGGACGATCAACAAGTCATATAGATATTCATGAAGTTGCTTGGACGATCAATTCAAAGGGCGAATAAGAACAATGACGATTAGGAAGTATCAAGGACAATAAAGAAGTGAAAGGAAGATCAATAAGTCAACATGTTCAAGAAGTCACTTTGACAATCAAGTCACTTTGACGATCAAGTCACAAATACTCAAGTCACAGAAACGATCAAGAAATAAAAACGATCAATTCATGATGATGACAGTCACAAGACGATCAAGACCATAGAACGATTAAGTCACAGGACGAAAGACCCCAACGACGTTTAAGAAGTAACTAGGACAAGAAGTGATTAGCTCTATCATAAAAGTAAAGGACGATCAACAAGTCATATAGATATTCATGAGGTCACTTGACCGATCAGTCACTTTGACGATCAAGTCACAAAAACGATCAAGTCACAAAAACGATCAGGAAATAAAACGATCAATTCATGATGATGATCAAGTCACCAAGAATGAAGCCGAAAGACGATCAGACACGGAAAGATCAAGTCAACAAAACGATCAAGACTTTATACGATTAAGTCACGGGACGAAATAAACCCAACGACGTTTAAAAGTAACTAGGACAACAAGAAGTGAGTTTCTATCATAAAAGTAAAAGGACGATCAACAGTCAAATAGATATTCATGAAGTCGCTTGGACGATCAATTCAAAGGGCGAATAAGAACAAATGACAATTAGGGAGTATCAAGGACAATAAAGAGTGAAAAGGAAGATCAAGTCACAAGCATGTTCAAAAGTCACTTTGACAATCAAGTCATTTGACGATCAAGTCACATATACGATCAAGTCACAAAAACGATCAGAAATAAAAAACGATCAATTCATGATTATGATCAGTCAACAGACGATCAAGACCATAGAACGATTTAGTCACAGGGACGAAGAACCCAACGATTTAAGAAGTAACTAGGACGAACAAGATGATTAGCTCTATCATAAAAGTAAAAGGACGATCAACCAGTCATATATATTCATGAGGTCATTGACCGATCAAGTCACTTTGACGATCAAGTCACAAAAACGATCAAGTCACAAAAACGATCAGGAAATAAAAACGATCAATTCATGATGATGATCAGTCACAAGACGATGAAGCCGAAAGACGATCAAGACACAGAAAGATCAGTCCACAAAACGATCAAGACTTTAGAACGATTAAGTCACAGGGGACGAAATAAACCCAACGACGTTTAAAATAACTAGGACGAACAAGAAAGTGATTAGTTCTATCATAAAAGTCAAGGACGATCAACAAGTCAATAGATATTCATGAGTCGCTTGGACGATCAATTCAAAGGGAGATAAGAACAAATGACAATTAGGGAGTATCAAGGACAATAAAGAAGTAAAAAGGAGATCAATAGTCACAAGCATGTTCAAGAAGTCATTTGACAATCAATCACTTGACGATCAAGTCACAAATACGATCAATCACAAAAACGATCAGAAATAAAAACGATCAATTCATGATTATGACAATCAACAAGACGATCAAGACCATAGAACGATTAAGTCACAGGGACGAAAGAAACCCAACGACGTTTAAGATAACTAGGACGAAAAGAAATGATTAGCTCTATCATAAAGTAAAAGGACGATCACAAGTCTATAGATATTCATGAGGTCACTTGACCGATCAGTCACTTGACGATCAAGTCACAAAACGATCAATCACAAAAACGATCAGGAATAAAAACGTCAATTCATGATGTGATGATCAAGTCACAGAACGAATGAAGCCGAAAGACGATCAAGACACAGAAAGATCAAGTCAACAATAAGACCAAGACCTTAGAACGATTAGTCACAGGGACGAAATAAACCCACGACGTTTAAAAGTAACTAGGACGAACAAGAAGTGATTAGTTTCTATCATAAAAGTAAAAGGACGATCAACAAGTCAATAGATATTCATGAAGTCGCTTGGACGATCAATTCAAGGGCGAATAAGAACAAATGACAATTAGGGAGTATCAAGGACAATAAAGAATGAAAAGGAAGATCAATAAGTCACAAGCGTTCAGAAGTCACTTTGACAATCAAGTCACTTTGAACGATCAGTCACAAATACGATCAAGTCCAAAAACGATCAAGAAATAAAAAACAATCATGATT